>RJWJ010022543.1:0-26569 GCA_004363605.1 Indri indri | reverse complement strand
TTTTGCCAGTTATTCAAGGTCATGTAACCAGCCTATACTGGAGTCGGAAAGCTCTCAACTCCAACAGTGCTCTACACATGGTTACACTGCCCCTAACAGAGGGAAAAATACATAAAAATGTTAATAATTGTTATCCGTGGGTGGTGTAATGTTTTTTATTTTAGCTTATCTGTATTTTCTAATTTTCTCCAATGAACTTATATTATTTGCATAATAAATAAAGGGGAAAATAAATTGAACCATAAATAACTTTTTCTTGTGAAAGTAGTAGGAAGGGGTGAGGGAAGAAAGGAAAGAAGAAGGGAAAGGAAGACAAAAGACAAAGGAGGGAAGGGAAAGGGAGAAAGAGAGGAATGCAGGACGTAGGGAGAGAGGAGGGCTGACTTCCTGGTGTGGCTGTGAGATGTGTGTACAGCTCTGTGCCCTCACGGCTCCTCCTGGGGGTGGCACTGACTGCAGTCCAACACAGGGGACAGGAGCAGAGGAAAATGTCCTTCAAAACACAAGGGTTGGGGAAAGGGACCTCCACACATCTAGAGCATTGTGTTCTTTCCCGCTGTGGAAAGTTCACCATTGCAGTACTGAACTGAGTTGTCATTTATATGGAAGGTGGTATCTCCTCCAAAGGGTGGTCATTTAGCAAGATGATTTGAGTTTTTTTGACAGAAGACTATTCTCTACCAAAAAAAAACTTACCTGGTTTAATTGCCAAGGTACGTTTTGGGCACCGGTCGTGGAAGTGGGTAGAGTAAGGAGTAGCAGCTGGGGTGGTGGAAGGTTCGTGCGAAACGCATAGGCTGCGGGTCAGGGCAGCTCTGAGACATAGCAAGGTGACCACAGAATTTCTCTTTCTGAATGCAAGGGGGTCACGTTACTCATCAGCTGGGACAAAAGACATAAATCAGGACTGCCCCCGACAAACTGGGAAGTTTGATTACCTTAGAGAAGCCAGATGAATCAGAAGAATGAAGATGCTACACAAACCAGACAAAGGATATGGACATAAAAGTCAAAAACAAACTTTGAAAACAGCCCAGCCTCATTACTTATCAAAGAAATTCAAATTAGAGCAACAAAAATCTTTCTTTTCACTTTTAAAAATGGCAAGGATCATTGTAAAAAATAATAGAGCTACTGTTTACTGAACTCCTATATACACCAGGTACTTTCTAGGCCTTTTTTTTTCCTTTAAGATATAAAAAAAAACTTTTCCATTTTAGAATAGTTTTACATTTACAGAAAAGTTGCAAGGATGTTACAGAGTGTCCTCACATACTCAGTTTTCTCTTACATTACTATGGCGCATTTGTCACAATTAATGAACCAATATTGATACATCATTATTAACTAAAGTCCGTATTTTATTTGGGTTTCCTTAGTTTTTACCTTATGTTTTTGTCTGTCCCTTATGGGTCACTGTCATTTTTAGGCTACCTTTAGTCACCACGTCTCCTTAGTTTATCTGACTTTCATTGTCTTTGATGACCTTTATGATTATGATGCATACTGGTTAGGTATTTTGTAGAATGTCTTTGAATTTGGATTTGTCTGATGTTTTTCCCGTGGTTAGCCAAGGGGTTATGGAAAGGTCCCTCACCGTTGGGGTGAGAGGTCACAGATAAGCAAGATGGGAAGCTAGAAAGAACCACGAGGTGCTAGATGAGAGTCCAAGACATAAGTATGAACTCATGTTTAGCTTCATTCAGATACAGATGTAAACAGAGAAATAACTACAGAAACATAGGTATACAAGTTAACACACACACAGTATTTCCTAGCTCTGTCCCTGGGGGAGCCCAGAAGTAACAACACCCCCATAGCAACGAGCACACCTAGTGCCCAGATCTTGGTTTTTAATACCATTCTCCAGTAAAAGGAACCAGGAATCCTTAAAGAAATGGCTGTTTCTAGGATTGGGGCAGGAAACACACAAGATGAACCTGGAGGATCTCGTGGTGCCAGAAAGTAAGAAAGTGCTCAAGAAACAGGTGATGGTGTGTCCGCGGGTTATCAGAGCCGATCTGAAAGAGTTTGCAATGCCAAACCTGGAACAATCTGAACAACAAAACGGATAATGTAGTATTTGATTATAACCCAAAGTATAAAGTAAATAGCCATTAGTTTATGCTGAAATAAATTAATAATTAAATAATAAGTTAAATGGGGGAAAAGAGACAAATCTCCTTGCAGAATAATTCCAAATAATTTATGCAGATACTCTGCCCTCAAGGAGGTGGAGCACAACTCCCCACTCCTTAAATGTGGGCTGCATAGGAACTTCTTTCCAGAGAGTGTTGTACGGGAAAGAGTAATTTTACAGCGTAGAAATCTGACGAAACCGTATCAGGCAGGTGAATAATGTTAACCTCAACCTTGTTGTTATCAACACGTATCCTGGGTATGATGTGACGAGAACGGTACTGTACCTCTGTGGTCCTCTTCTGTTCATAGTTTACCTTTGAAATCAACTGGTAGTTACTGAGAGCCCCCTACATACCCATCATTGCTTGAAAGATAAAACGAGAGAAATATATTCCTATTCTCAGAGTTTATAGGTACTGTTTAATCCAGATACTGCGAGGTTTATGCCTTCAAGCATGACCAACCTGCAAAACAATTCAGGCATATTTTTCCTAAAAAAGAAAAGAAAAAAAGAAAAAAGGAGAGGGGATGCCTAGGAGTAAGGGAGCAATACCTGGGAGTGAATATTGCACTCCAGGTACTGAGCCTTTTTGCACAGCCCTGTGCTGTCAGGACGACCTGTGTGGATTCCCTCTGAAGTTATAGCTCCCTCACAGTTGCATGTATGTGTGAACCAAAACATAGGAGCTGAAGTGTGAGCTTGCTTACAGTCTTTTTTCCAAAGTGTCAGCTACAAACGAACATACGTCTGTCGAAGTATGAGAGAGAAGAGTAACTATAATTCCAAACCAGAAATAATAATTGTAAGCCATCGCTGTTTAGCCGGGAAGGAGTCAGGGAGGAATTACTTCTCAGAATGAACTCCGCAGAGCTTCTCTACGCCCTTGATTTGACGGGCACATTGCTAAGCATTGGAGAGGACTGCCGGGGTGGGGGGGCCGTCCAGGTGTGCTGGGGAGAACAGGGCGGCGGAGCGCTCTGTACTTCTTCCAGGTGCTTTGGAGAAGATAAGTGGAATTTGGGAAAAGCTAAAAAAAATTTAATTAAGCTGTGGCTACATTTAGAAAACAGGATTTCTCTTCAGAGCAGAAGTCACTGGAGAGGCTGAGTTGACTGGCTATCTCCTTGAATAGCATACATACTAATCGCGATTATTTGGAGGTTATAAACAATTGAAAGGGCAGAACACACACACAAAAACCGTATCTCATCCCAAAGTCAACTTTTACGTAAGTTACAACAACTGAAAGAGGAAATACAGCTCTGAGATGCAGGAGGTATCCTTTAGAATTCCCCAGTGTAGTCACAGAGTCAACCCCTGGTGCAATGGTCTGCGTTTGAGATGAGGACAATTGAGAAACAGAGGTCAAAAGACATATGAATCAGCATTTTAAAAATCCAGCATATTATGTTTTCCTAAAGATTTTTCCTTATTTGGAATGAAACAGAAAGAACCCTGACTGTTTGTAGTAAAGGACTCACAGACTTGTGATTCTCTGCATACCCCAACGCCTCCCAGAGACTTGGGTAAAACCCCCATCACCACCCAGAAATTCCCATGTAACACTCTCCTCCACGGCATGCACTGAGGCATGTTCCAGGGTGTGGTGTTGTGGAGACTAACTGAAGTCGGGAAACACTGTGGCATAAACTAGTGGTGATCGTTAAAAATAAAGAAAAGAGCACAGGGCATACTGTCGCCCTGCCGGCATAATCTTGCCTGGGTGTTCTAGCGTGAGCCTGTATCAAGCATGTATGGAAGGCTGGTGGGTGGCCCATTATGGTTCCACCTTACTGGAAAGAACTAAAGGAACTGGGACGATGGCATCTCAGAGGGAGAGGTGAAATGCACATTTCAGAGGAAAAGTTTATTTCAGGAACCACGGGCTAGTGTGCAAGAGGTGCAGTGATTCTACATAGAATTCATTTGTGTCCTCCCCACCCCTGTGAACCCAGACTTGAGTTCTGTACAAGGGAAATGAGACCAGCACGATGGAGGAACCACTAGAAGCGAAGAGCTGAAACACTGAGACACAAGGTGCCGGTGTTCATAGGGCTCTTCCACAGAGATGCGGAATGGAGCTCTTGACCCTGTAGCAAGACGGTCGTTATCAGGCGTAGGAGACCCTAGCAGCTTACCACCTACGCACTTGCAATGCAGGAGACGTCACCACGATGAACAAGAACAAAGTAGGAGGAAAATGGCCCGTGATGTCCCATGGGTGCCAAGAGGACTCGGCGGCGTGGAGTACACATGAGACATCTGGGGCCGCCTGCACCTCTTTGGCAGTAATCTTCAGGCAAGGGAAGGCCAAAGTTACTGTAGCCTGGGTAAGGACAGCTCAAGACATGCTCTTAGTTGATTGTAGATTCTGTTTTTATAGCCCCTGACATCTCCCCACCGTGTACTCAGCAGGTAAAAAGGATTACCTGGGAAACATAGGTTTCATTCCTTTTATTCCTTGAAAGGGGCTCAAGGGAGACAGGAAAGAACATCTATTTCTTTTGCTTTTATAGCTTTAAATGTGACCAGCGCTTGTGTCAATCTTACAGCATTTGATGTATTTTTTGGTCCTCCTTTCTGGAGTGTAAGTTTGTGGAGAGGGCGATATCTTTATCCTTTTGCCTTTAACACCCAATACAATACCAGAAACAAAGTAGGTGCTCAGTAAATACTCGTGCTTGAATGGACAAGGTCTAACGGAAAGCTGGCATTGTGTCAGGTGCTTTATTTAGGTTTAATTTTAACCTCTTTTGGAATCTAGTTTTTGTAGAGGAGTAGGAAACCTGGACAGCTTTCCAAGATTTGGCCTTCAAAGCCACCGAGCTGGAGGGGAGTTTCCAGATCATTCAGTTTGGTGATATATGCAGTGTGATCAGTGGGCCCGTGCGGGTCTGTGAACTGTTGACCAGTTTGCAATGAGAGAAGCACAGAAATGGAAAACTTGTGTGCCCTCCCCGCACTCTGCTCTGACCCGTGATTTGCTCTGTGTTCCCTTCATACTGTTTATTCTGAAAACATGCTTCGGTCACGGTGGCCTCAGTCAGGTCCCCACTTAACTGGCCATAGACCGAACCATTGTGCTCCCTTGTTCGGGGCTTTAATTTCTCTGCTGGAGGCATCGCAGAGATTACCAGGGCTGGTCGATGTCCTGACAGAGCACACAGGCCCTGCTGCTTAACAAAACCACGAGGACATGTCACAGGAGCACTGCGGCAAAGAGAAGCAGTGACTGCAAATGTTTATTAAGATTATGACTGACTTCCCTGCAAAGAAAATGAATCATACAATATGCTGCTGATGCAGACCATTAAGTCAGTCCTTGCGGGACAAGCAATAGTGACCTGTCATGGGGAGAACTGTGGGAGACAGCGGGCAGATGTTTTAATTCTACTCAGACTCCACCCCTACGAAGGAACAGATCTAACTGTGAGACTGGAGTGAGAGAGCCTTACTTATGTTGAGAAGCAAAACGAGAAAATAAACCGAAAAACTGCTCCCTTGCTAGTTTGCTAGGCCTATTAAAAAATTCTATACTTCGAGACAATAAAGAACGCCATTTTCCTCCCATAATTCCTCTCCTCCCCTAAGGCTTTGAAAAACCATTTTCCAACCCTTTCTAAATTTTACGTCCTTTGCCCTCTTGTATTCCATATTGTATTTCTTGAAAAATGATTTAGTGAGATCTTATCGTGTGCTGTGCCCTGTGCGAAGAGCTTTATGTATGTTAACTCATTTAATCCTCACAACAACCCTGGAAAAGAGGTTCTCTTTATTTCTGTTTTAAATTGGGGCATAGAATGCTGCAGTGACCTTTGCTGTGGTCACCTGCCTCACTGCACCTGAGGGCTAGTGAGGGAGGCACGGGGTGGGTCCCATTTGTGCCTCTGCCCCTCGGCCGTCCCTCACACCCCTTCGTCCTTGTTCTCTGTCTCCTTCAGAGCTCCCTCCTCTCCGAGGGTGTAGGACACACTTTCTATTCTACGGGCCAATGACAGGGTCCTCACCGGAAGTTGCCACCATTCCATGTCCCATCTTCCTCTGTTTGAGAACTAACCTAACAACGGAGTTGGGAGAGCTGTAAATACAGACCCCGCAGCCTGATATAAGCATCTCTAGGACATTAGCTTCCCCCTCAGAATACAATCTTCAACTCTGTCTTGTATCTTTAGTAAGATGATTTCAGGAGGCAGGGAGAGAGACAGGGAGTTGAGACAGAGCTAGAGCTGGAAATAGAATTAGAGAGATGTATAGCGAGAGAGGAGGAGAGGGAAAGGGAAGGAGGGAGAAAGCGGGAGAGAGAGCTAGAGAGGCTGACTCTGTTGAGTAATGAGAGATATTTTAGAAGTTCTGGAACCTAATTATTAATGCTACCATTGATTTGCTTTCTCATTATTAAAAAATTGGGATGGAAATATTAAGGAATTCCCCAAAATAGTTTGTGGCCAAGGGCCGGACTTTTGTGTTGTTTCTTTTATTGTTGGAAAACAAAAATATGAAGGAAGAAAAAAAAATACGTGAGTTAAAATTATATAAGCAGAGGGTGGGTTCTTATATCAGGTTGGATTCCAATGTTATTTCAGTGATACTAAGAAGGCTGCCTCAAAGCAAATACGAAAAAGAATACACATTCTGGGAAACGTTTTTTCATAGTCGACATTGACTAATCCTAAATCGATGCTGTTTGACATTAAATAAAATTAGTATATACAAAAGTCTAGATGAATGAGATCTCAGTAGTGTAATCACTGTATATTTTATAAGCTTCCGTAGTATGATAGATACTGTATTGATTGGGAAGGGCATAGTCTCTAACCTAGAGCAAATTAAGTCTAATAACCAGTGCTAATACTGCCATGATGCCCAATGCCCAGGGAGAAGGTGTTTTGGTTTCCATTGGCTTTCCACTTAGTAAATATTGCACAAGGTGCAGGCAAGTCTTCGTGCTTTTACCACACTGCTCGAAACGAGCTGATCAAGTCTGCTGTAGAAGCTGTCACTATAGTTAACAATAATTTACTGCATATTTCAAAATAGCTGGAAGAGAAGATTTGAAATATTCCCAACCCAAATGATACATGTTTGAGGCAATGGATATACTAATTGCCCTGATTTGATCATTACACTTTGTATAAAAATACCAAAATATCACATGGACCCCATAAATATGTACAATTATTATATACCAATAAAAAAACAAAAACCCATGAGTTGAAAGACATCCTCGCACATACTTGAGTTCACATCGAATGCAGTGCTGGAGGTTGTCTTGCTGCCGTTTTATGGTGAGTGTAGAAGGACCAGGCTACAAGGGTATACTTGCTAGAGAATAGGAGGAAGGTAAAATTTTTAAAAAATTATAAACACTTAAAAAGATTCAAAATTTTTGAAAATGAGATCATCTCTGTGCATACGCTCCATCCTTTAATTAATTTAGGTACTTTAGAAAACTATGAAGCACTGTCATGTCGAAAGAATTTAATCTAGAATTTGGAAGTGAAATTTAGACAACTTAAGTAAAAAAAAAATTTCCAGAACTTCAGATTTATAGAATTAGAACACAAAGCCTTGAAATTAGCAATTTTTGTGACATTTTCCCCATACAGGGAGGGGAGGAGCAGGAACTGGGAGTGTGGAATACATCAGGATTGAGCAGTCAGTGGCTCTTATGGGCTGGATGTCATAATGCAGCATAGATCGGTTAAATTAAAAAGAGAAAAGGAGGTTTCTGTAGAGAGCATAGACTCAAACTTGCAGTATATCATATTCAGGGGGGTGAGTGTAGAGGGAAGATAAGGCCCTGGACCTGGTGGATGAAGCAGAGATTACTGACACACAGATTAATGGGGTTGTACTGCCCAAGTAGAATCCACAGAAGAGCAGATTCTTCACGCGAAGGTGCGAGTCCTCAGACGCAGTTAGAGAAGCTCAAGATGGAAGACCCAGGCTGTCTCTCCACAGAACGCTAAGTTCTCTGATGGAGACTGACCTAGAGAGAACTCTGAGAGCACAGGGGGCCCGTCCCAAACTGTCCTCCCTGGGCTCTGTCTGCCTCCTCCCTCTGCTTCTCGGCTGCCGCTCTGAGCCTGGTGACCACAGCCGTTGTGGTCCACCCTTCAGGTGACCCTTGATCTGCCCAGGGTTTGCCCCTGTTCCTGTTTCTTCCACTGGGCCCAACACTGCATATCCTTGATAAAAAGAACAGAAAGAAATAAAACCAGATGATAATGATCAAGTTGTGTTTTTATTTAGCAGGTAAATCACTCATCTATCCACAAGACTTATCCTAAGTTACAAAATTAACAATTGGATTTTTTTTTTCTCTTTTTCCTGCCACTCTGCGGAGAGCTAATTGCCCAGAGGAAGGGAAAGAAGAGTTGCGAGTGTTTTCAATACACAGAAAATATTTCCTCCTTTGCTAATTGTTGATTTTTAAAGAGTTAGGATAGTAAATAAGCAAAAGTAATAGAAAAAACACATCGCTTTCTGTAAAAAAAAAAAAAAAATAGAATTATCATATGGACATAATCGAAAGCAAAATATCATATCGGTAGAAATATTTTCTCGTGCCGTTTTATACAATAAGTTTATGTTAGATGACTCATGGGCAGTTTTACTTATGAATTATAGGCCCTTTCACGCTTGCTAGTTATAGTGTATAAAATGTAACCATTCATATAAATATGTATTTATAAATATATTTATATATCCTATATCTATTTATATATCTATTTATAAATACATGTATACATTTACTATATCTTTATATAAATACAACATTTAACAAACACATTTTTGTTCTTTTTTAATAATGTATGCTGTGAATAATTTCCTATTAAATCTCATGTAATCAAAAGCTCACACAGTATGATGATCTCTTTCAGAATCTTTCCCATGCTGAGTAATAATATTTCCCTGAGATGTAGAAATAGTTTGAAGTTTTTTGTAAAAAAAAAATGTAATTTGCAGTTATAACTATGGAGTTTTCTTCTAATAACAGCTTATCCCAAAAACACAAGAGCAAGGGTCAACAGAACTGCTTGGCCAACTAGAAAGCAATTAGAGAATTTTTCTTTCGTCCTTTTTTCTTTTTTTTTTTACTTGTAGCAACGTTATATTTTTCCAGTAAAACACTAATTTCTAATTCAACACCAACAAATAATATCAAGACAGAGGAGGACAAGATGGAAAGACAAAAAGAGAATTTGAAAAGCCACAAAGCAGCTTATAGAGAACCAATAGTTTTCCTTTCGCCTGGAAGCTGCCAGTTGCTTTCCCTGCAGCTGTATCAGATAAGCTCGAAAGAATATTCTTGAAAGAGAAATGAAATATATGTTTAATTATGTCTTTAAGCTTATGTAGGAAATCACTTTTCTGTCCCATGGAGCTAAAGAACCACTCATGTTAATTTAATAGTGCATTTCATGAATTTTTTTTATATTACCATCCTGATTAAGGTTATGAATGCGTGGACTTAAAACCATATTAATCCCAAATCAATAAGCTTCTTTTGTTGCTTTAGATATTAAGCACAGTAAGCATGGTAGTGTATAGATTTTTGAAAAACGAGCTCATTTTATGATATGGAAGCTATTGAAAATGGAATTTGTGACTATTCAGATGAAAACTACTGTTTTTTTCCCCCCCTCATTGGCACTGAACAGACCAAACTCAATTTTTCCAGTGGAATTTGAATTAATTCTATGTTACCATGTGCCCCTCTGAAGAAGCAACACTCATGATAGTATACATACACACACACGTGCACACAGTTGATTTTTAAAATGTATTTACTTATTTGATATATATTGGATGTGCATATTTTTGGGTACATGCGATAATTTGATACATTTATATACTCAAATCAGGGTAATTGGGATATTCATCATCTTAACTATCTATCTTTATGCTAGGGACATTTGAATTATTCTTTTCGAGCTATTTTGAAATGTACAATCTATTAATGTTAACTGTAGTCACCCTACTGATCTATCAAACACCAGGTGATAGTTTCCGTTTGTGAGAGACCTACAAATCCAGAAATAGAGCTGTGTACTTTATAGTTATAAACTACATGATTAAATAGTGAAACATTTAAGCCTGATTGCCAGAGACTCAGAGATTTAGATCCTGTACTTCCCTTTTGGAATATGAAAGTAGGAGTTATGCCTCTGGTAATAATAGTGAATTTGCAAAGATAATAAGAGAGAATATTATGAATTTCATTAAGTGAAATTTATCTTCACAGTCCATGGATTACATTACACTAGTTTTTAATGTTCTGGATTAGCTGCAATATTCTAGCTATCCTCTTCGTTTTACTACTCTGCTTCATTTATTACAAAAAAAATTCTTGAACATTTTTTTAGATACCATTTTGCTAATTTCACCACTTTTGCTGTTGATCAAATAACACCTAACTTAATCATTAGTTAGCTATTTAAGTTTGGAGAGATCAAGTCATGACTCTCTCCCTTTGTTTTTTATAGTTGGCAAAATTTTAGAATGGCTTATTCAATAGGAGTTTTTGCACACTCAGCCAGGGACGTGGTGATGACTAGGAGCCAGCTCGAGTGTCACAGTTCCTCACTAGACTGCAAGCTGCAAGGGAAGCATCATCTGTCCCATGCACCATTGTAGTTCCAGCCCCAGGCACAGCACCTCTCACCTGGAAACCACTCAATACATTTTTTAGAAAGAATAAACAAATCAGAAGGCTAAAACTAATATCAATTCTTATTTTGAAGTTTAGGTTATTAATTTGGTAGACTGTGGGATCCTATGCAGAAAGTATATCTGGATTTCAGCAAGGATATTGATCAATTTGCACAATACCTTTGTCGCGGGCAACAAATGTGTTAGGTCATACTATCGTTATTCTGGAGCCTGGCTCACGTGGTCATTCACAAAATATTTGTTGAAAACAATAAGAGCCTGTGGAGACAGGCTGTATGACATGTTGTTGTGCTCCTACTTAAATCATTTTCATTGAGATAAATGAAGACATTCATAAATTAGGTAATAGCAGACTTATATTAATAGTTCACAAATAGCTCAAAGGCTGATGGAATAGGCAGAAATTAAAAAGATGGAGTACTTAAAGAATAATGTAAATGTTCAGCAGCTTGGGCCCAAAAAGTATAAAAAAATAGGCTAAGATGTAATTTTCCAGTCATTAATGTAAATAAGATTTGAGATGTGGTTGATTGCAAACTCAATGTAAATTGACAATATTGTGATGTTGGTACTAAAATATAAACGTGGTGTGGGGCTGTATTAATAAATGATTAACCTTGGGTCTGTGGTTCATGAAACCTCTGACATTGTAAACATATTGCATGTATGTGTATTTTTTTTTTTTTAGGAGAAAGAGTTTTTATACCTTTTATTAGATTCTTAATGAGAACAGTGACTCATAAAATACAAAGATCTACTCGTTTAGAACAAGATATGTAATAGCCCTGTTTTGTACACAGGTCAGGTCAAAGTACACTTGTACCATTACAATGTGTTCTTGGAAATACATTTTAAGAGAGACATTGATAAATTGAAGCATCTCCAGGAGTCAAGCTGGGATAGCGAAAGGTCTGAAAACCATGACCTATAAAGGTGGGTTTGAAGGAACCAGAGGGCTAGGATTGAAGAAGAAATGATTTTACAGAAATATTATATATGACTTCAAAAAAATTAATGACTGTTTCAGATTGGGAAAAGCCACAAATAGTGATATATCAAGTACTTATGAGGATAGGAGGAAATGGAGATTCTCATAATCTGTTAGTGGATATGAAAGGATGTGGTTGTATTGGCATTATCAATTTTAAAAATGCACATTTGTTTATATGTAATTTAGAGAAATTTTGTGCACAAATGCATATGCACAAAAGTACATACACAAAAACTTTTACAAGGATGTTTAGTGGTTTTATTGTTCCAAATTGAAAATATCTTAAGGGTTTATTATAGTTGTACGCATGATACAACTATGGAATACCAGGCAGCAGTCAAAATGAAGGAGGCAGATCTGTGGGTTCAGAGGTGCAGAGATCAAGATTTATCAAGCTAAAATAAAATCACATTGTATATAATATATATGTATTATAACTTATGAAAAAAACCCATAAAATAAAACAATGTATTTCCTTATATGTATAAAAAGGTAAGGATCTAGAATAATTCATAACAAGCTGACAATAATGGCTCCCTCAGTAGGATTTGGGGAGGGTCAAAGGGCTCTTTATTTGTATACATTATGTTTTTTATACAAAAATGTATTCAACTCGCTCTTTTATAAGAACCAATAAGTGGAAGTTATAAATGAATAAAACTCTGTAAATAAAATTTATGTAGCATTTTATACATGGAAAAATGGTTAAATTACTTTTTCCACGTAGGTCCAAAGGGGAAATGGGGTAAATTGTATTAGAAAGTTTATTTTAATTACATATAAGGAAGCATTTTTTAGCATTAGAAATGTTTCAAAATGGAATTGGTTGCCAATTATTGGTTCCAGCTTCATTGGAAGGGTTGAAACAGAGCTTAGATTCCAAAGATGTTTTTAAAAGAATTGTCCTATTCAATGGGCAAGTTTACTCCTAAAGTAATTTTCAATTTTGTGAAGTTATGATTCTTTTTTTGGTGGTTATTTTATAACTTATGATACTCTTTATTGTCTTAATTTTTGTCACTTTTATTATGATTATTTCAAGTCAACTTGACATATTTTTAAGAAAATGGGGAAAACTTAAATTTTTCTCTTTTATATGTATAGTTTGGGAAACATATCACATCAAAACTTTTTATTCTAAATTTGACTTGCAAAATGATGTTTTTATACACTTATTTATATTGTTCCTGCATTTAGAATTTCTTACTATGTGAAGTTATTGTTTAATGAGTAGGAAGTTTCAGTTTGAAAAAATGAAAAAGTTCTAGAGATGGATGGTGATGATGTTTGCCTAACAATGTGAATGCCCTTAATGCCATTGAAGGGTACCCTTAAACATAGTTAAAATAGTAAATTTTATATTATTTATATTGTACCCAATTATAAATATTAAAAAAATTATTGCCTCCTCTTCTCTGGCAATCATGTACATTAATCAAATTAAAACTCAAATTGGCTGCTATAGAATTCTTTCATTAATAATTTGTATCATTCTTATTCATGCCTTAGTTTTGGGTGTTCTACACGTTTTTAAACAGAATTAATATTGTACGGATATTGCACTAGATGGATATGCTCTTGTAAGAAAGCACATGTAGCCTATAGAATCCCAAATCACTCATTTTGACACTTGTATACAATGGAGCCAATATTAATTTGAGCACACTATATCGTACTGTTTCCAATTAATATCTTTCTGTCTATAAAAAATCTAATTAAACTAGGAAATGATGAAGTAGCCTAATTCCCTTAATTCTTTTGGAGCTACTTGTGCTGTACAGTGTGAGGGTCATAAGAGGCTAATACATTCATAAGGCTGAGATGAACTGATTTTGCTGAGTAGCTTCCTTTGTGCTTCTCTAATTTCTGAGTCAAGCTGCATGTAACAAGATTCTGAGATCTTCTTACACTTGAATATTCAGTATCCAAGACCCCTTGGAGTACACACTTTGCTTCTGCTCCTTACTCATTTGGCTTCCCACTGCTTTTATTTCATTCCACCCTATCCATAGTACATCCACACCTATATCTGGTAATACTTTATTTTTCAGTTTCTAGAATATGATGCAGGGACTATGTAATTCACAAGAAGACTCATTCATAAGAATTCAAATAAAGACAATTTTGAATAAGACCAGGAGGCATGAGAACAACAGATCAGAGTAAGAGATAAAACTGTGTCTACATCAAAACTAAGTTTCTTTTGATCCGTTGAGGTTTATTATGAACAGGTTTCCTGACAAACTAATTTTCTTAAGCATACTGCATTATACTAAGATGTATGGAATTTGCATAATAAACTGCGATACGGGAAAAGTGTGTTGTGTGTTCCGTTTGAACATTTCTTTCTATTTGTATGCTTAATGTTACCATCACATTTCTAAGTAGACTCCAGTTTTCCCTAGGAAATTCAAATGCTTTTGTGCTCTATTCATTGCAGGGATTTTCCTGCATTTTTTAAAAACATTTCCACCAATGGGGTCCTTTCAGAACACCTACAGGGGATATAAAAAAATACATTGTAGCACATTGTATTGATGTCAACAGAACTGTGTGTTTTCACCCCGGTGTGATGTCAGAACAATGCAGTGCATCTTTCACTGTGCCAACTCATTGGAATAAAAGACCCATTCAGAAAGAAAGCCTTGGATGGTCACGGTTTTTAGGGGTTTTTATGCATGGCCACACAAGCTTATAACTTTAAACTTTTCATACAATGCATTATATTCTCTTCCCATTGCAGCTGAGCTTTCATATTGAAAAGTGAATATTTTTCTATATAGCAGCTGAAACATCTATTTATTCCTTGTTTAAAAAAAATAAAAAATAAATATAATTTCTAGAATGATTGCATCCCAAGGCCAGGGGAAACACACTTCATTAATGCTACTTTCTAAAACTCCTGGTTTTAAGATTGACAGCAGAATGTGGATTTCATAAATTTCACCATACAAATAATCCCAAAATAAGAGATAAACAGATGTGGATGTGAATGGTACGATGGATGCTTTGAAAATGAAATTAAAACATTTTTGTATTTGTATGCATAAAATAAACACAAAGCATTTCATTTTAGGTTGTTGGGGTTTGGGAAGAAAGACAAAATAAAGTACTCTGCTTTAGTTCAGGAATTATTCTTCTCCTCCTGACTCTTCAATTTTTTTTTTTTGTTGTTAAATTTTCATTTTCCTAATTACTAAAGTTAACGGTGACTATTGAAGAAGTTGGAAAATACAAATATAAAGAATAAATTAAACTACCTTGTGGTCCCCTTCCCTACCCCACCCAGAGACGTCCATGGTTCACACATTGGTGTGTACCCTTCCTTGGAGTGCGCATGTTGTGAAAATGGCTCATATTCAACATACGATATTATTACCTCATTCTGCTCAGTATACCATGAACCTTTTCCTATTTAAGTAAACATTTTAAAGCATCCTTTTTAATGGCTGTAAAGTAGTTCATTATAGATGAACTGTTAGTTTAAAGCAATAGCTTGGTTATGACATGTAGGCTATTTTTGTTTTTTATTTTTTTATTGCTATTTTAAATCTTTTTTTATGATTACATACCCCTTTTGGCTGAATCATTATGTCTCTGCTCCACCCATATTCCTCCAACAGATGGACCGTTGGGCTATTCCTTTTTTGATTGTTTTCCTGTTATAAATAAAACCCATCATAATCTTCCTTGGACATATTTATCTTTGTGCACATATTCAATATTCATATAGTGTATCTTCCTAGAAGACAAATGTTGTATGGCTTTTTAATTTTAATAAATATCACCAAATTGTTTAAAAAGTTGTACCAATTTACAACACCAACAACAGTGTGGATTTCCGTACTCTCTTGAAGAAGATAAATAATAAAATTTTGCCAACCTTATAGGCAAAAATTCATATGTAGCTTAACTTTTATCACCTCAATAATGTAAAAAACTGAGCATCTTTTCCGTATTTATTGTCCATTTGTATTTCTAATTCAGTGAATTTTTCTCTTTGAATCATTTGTGTATTTTCTACTAAATTATATCTTGTATTGATTTACAGAAACTTTTAACTCTTTGTTTTCTATATGTCTGGCAAATGTGTTCTTTCAATTCACCACATATCTTTTAATTTTGCTTATAGTACTTTTTGCCATATAAATATTTTTAATTGTAGTCCCAATTTCAGGCAATTTCTTTATGAGTTCTAGGTCTTATGCCTATGCCAAGAAAGGTCTTCTCCTTTCAAAGATTATAAAAATAGTTATATATGTTTTCTTCCAGGGCTATTACATTTTGATATTTAATCCATTTGAAATTTGTTTTTGGTTAATGGTATGAGGAGGGGACCTGACTTTTTGCTTTTCCAATTGTCTCCAAGCCATTTCTTTTCCATTCCATCTTTTTGCCACTGATTTCAAATATCAACTTAATATACTAAAAGGTCATATTTATTTGAATCTATTTTTCTATTCTGTTCCCTGTTCAAATAATATACTGTTTTAATCATTATAGCCTTATAATGCATTTTGCTATCTGGAAGGAAGAAAGAGGCTTTACTTACTTTTTCAAGGAAAATTATTGGGTCAAATTGGTTTTAAGGTTCCAGGAAGGCTGTACTAGATTACACTCTCATTAGAAGTATATGCAAATGCTTATTTCACTTCACCTGACTAATTCTTGCACATACATATTTCATATACTTTACATATATTTTTAAAATTTCCAACTTGATAGGTGAAAGATGATATCTCATAAGCTTTATTGTACATATCTTTAATTACTAGAAAGGCTGACCTCTCTTTCGTACATTCAGTTTTGCAATTATTTTTTCAATATTTTCAGTTCAGTTTAATGTGCTTATATTAGGGAATCTGTGTGTTTTAGTAACATATTATGCCATAAACTAATGAGAACATCATGGTTAATCCAGGATGGGACAATTCTGAAACCAAAAACTAAGGACCTCCCTACCACTAGGAAATCAGGATAACAGTCATGTCAAAAGACAAAACTATAACAAATACAGTTTAAAGATTTTAATTGGCTTTTATTGTTTTTGTTTTTGTTTTTGTTTTTTTTAGAGATGGAGTGTCTTTCTGTTGCCCAGGCTGGAGTGCAGTGGTATGATCATAACTCACTGCAGCTTCAAACTCCTGGGCTCAAGTGATCCTCTTGCCTCAGTCTCCCGAGTAGCTGGGACTACAGGTCCATACTACCACACCCAGGTAATTTTTTTCAATTTTTTTTTTAGAGATGGGGCCTTACTATTTTACCCAGGCTGATCTTGAACTATTAGCCCCAAGCCTTCTCAGTAGCTTGGATTACAGGCATGACCCACCATGCCTGGCTAGTACAGATCTTAATTGGCTTTTATTCACAATTCTAGAATAGGGACAACATAAGAACCAGAACAGGTTCAAAGAACTCTGGGGCTGCAGTGTGTTCATTTATGGATAGAAAATGGAAGTGACTACAGAGATAGATTAATTGGTGACAGCTTGGTATTTTGCCTGATTCTAACAAGCTGGCTGAGTATGATTGGCTAGAGCTCAGCTGTTGTGATTGACAGAGACTCAGCTATCTGTCACAAAGTAAACCCTTAAGTTAGGCTTTAGTTAGTTTATGTACTAAGCTAGGTTGCCATTCATTATGTCAGGATGGCATCCTCAGGCCTAATTTTAATTTAACAGTAGCCAATCTTTACTCAGTTCTGTTCTCAAAGCTTTATATTCCTTGGCTTATTAAATCCTCTCAACGCTCTTGCGAGGGAGGCATTGTCAACCTCTTCTTCCTAATGAAAAACTGGCGCTCAAGGAGATGCACAACTTGCCCAAGGTCACATAGCTAGCAAGTGGCCAGGCTACATTGTGAACTCAGGCAGTGGGACCTCCGAGACAACATGTTGCCATCAAAGAGGCTGCTGAGCTGTGAGCCTTTTCCCAGGACAGCCATCGGCCTGTGCTGCAGGGGCCTGCCCCAGGCTGAGGCCAGCAAACACAGAAGCAACTGCCTGTCCCCTTAAAAGTCAGGTCTCAAAGTCTTTGGAAAAGTACAGATGAGGCTGAGGAGGTTAGGGGTACTGTGGGGCCCTCTCTTCTCCACAGTGCCCATGTGGAAGGTTGCGTTGTGTGTGGTGGCAAAAATCACATACTGATGAAAATCATTTCTTTTTTTATTTCAGCATATTACTGGGGTACAAATATTTAGGTTATATATATTGCCTGTGTTCTTCTACCCAAGTCAGAGCTTCAAGCGTGTCCATCCCCCAGACAGTGTGCACCATAAGATGCACAGATGTGAATATACCCATCCGCTCCTCCCCTCTCCCACCTGCCCGACATCCGATGAATGTTACTACTACTATATGTGCACATACATGTTGATCAGTTAATGAAATCATTTCTAAGTGGCTATTTCAAAATACTCAAAATGCTATGGTGGTATAGCATAAGATTTTTTATTTTAAAATAGTAACATTTGCAGTCTCTATAAAAAGTCATCCATATCTGGAAGGAGCAAGTTGTCATTATTTATTCACTTTTTAAAAAACGCATAGTATGCTACTGCTTTTTCTGGATACACTGTGCTTACTTTTAAGTTGTAATGTGGCAGATGAGTAGCTGACACTAGAATTGGAAATGTCAGGTATGTTGTTTTTCTTATTAGTATTATCTTTTATCCACAATTGTCAATTTTGCGAAGTTTGGTGTAGTTACAACTAGATTATCTGTAAGTCCACGTAGTGCAATATGACTCTTTAAATAAGAAATAGACAGGTGGTGACTTTTCTTTTGGTTTCTATAATTGGCTAAATTAAGGGGACCACAAGGTTCAGTTAGGGTTCTGGTTACCTCCTTATTGCTAACTAGTTTGCTATAAGTGGAAGGAAAGAAAACAAGTCTAAAACCAAATATTGGTAAGAAACAAGTCCTAAGACAATATGTTGGTTGTGCCTTATCCACAGGTCTAAATTAGGGTTTGACGTATCTGGGCCATCTCTATGAGGAACGGTATTAAAATCATATCTTGATTATTATAACATTGATCAATGCCTTCTGTTCATTCAGAGGGAGCTGGATTTTTGATATGACATTTTAGAGAGATTAGAACCAGAGATCATCTTGCCTAAAACTCCATTTCTCTTAGCTTTCTCTCTGAACAAATGGTACACCCCAACAAAATTACTTATGCAAAACCCTAGAAATTATCCCTGTCCTTCACTTCTCACACTTAATAGGTCCCCAAATACTGTCAGTTCTGTCTCCAGAATGCACCTTGATTCCTAATTTTCCACATCTTTGTTGCCACCATTTTCAACCATTATCTCTTACCTAGACTTTTTTTCATTAGTTTCCTAACTGGCCTCCTTACTTCTGTTCTCCTCACCTCAACAATTTATTCACTCATTAGCCTAAATGATACATATTTTTAAAAATATTTAAAACATTTTTTTGCTTTTTAATTTTCAAATAATTTTAAATTTATAAAGAAGTCACAAAAATAGTGCAGAGAGTTCCCATAGATCCTTCATTCAGCTTCCCTTAATTTTAACATCCTACATATTTAACCAATTATAGAAACCAGGAAATTAACATTGATGCAATACTATTAACTAAGCTACAGACCTTATTCAATTTCCACCAGCTTTTCCACTAATGTTTCTGGTTTAGGACTCAATCGAGGTTCCTACATTACATTTACTTGTCATCTCTCTTTAGTGTCCTACAGTTTGTGACAGGTCCTTAGTCTTTGTCTTTTGTAACCTTGACATTTTTGAAAAGCACTGGTAAGTCCTTTATAGGATGTTCCCCAAATCAGGTTTGTGATTAGACTGCGTTATGCAAACCCTAACCCTCCTCAGTACATCATATCGGGGGCTAAATGTCTTGTTAAAGACATAAATTAGATCATGCTACGAACCTTCAGTGAGTTTCCATTTCCCTGAGAGCAAAATATAAACTCTTTCAAGAGCCTGCGTAATTTGGTCCCTGTTACTTTAATTCATGCCTTTTGTAAGGGCGAACACGATTTAAAAATAAAAGGCTTAATTTTCCCTTTTTGAAAGTAAGAGGAAAGACTCCTCTCCCCACTCCCTATTCTTAGAGCATTTACTTTAGAAAATTTGTAATTGTTAAGTTCTTTCTCTGTCTCTTTGAAATGTATGTAAATCTTTCTGAAAGCTAAATAAGCCTCTTTTTGAAAGCTAAATAAACCTCTTTGAGACCCAGAAATGTCTTTCTCAAGGACCTGGGAAACGTTTTTTTGGAAATGTAATCACTAAGGAAGACAGTGCCCCCATTTCCCAGTTTCTGTGGGAGGGCAAGCTCCTCGCTCCAAGTTGCAAAACTACCTCTTGTCATAGAAAGAATTTTATTTTTCTTTTAGATAAAGCCAATTAGTTAACACAGATGGCCACCGCCACTACTAAGTAAATTTAGGAAGAACTATGTGTGACAAATGGTGCTGCCAAGTCCTTTTACTTGAGGATTAGTTATTGTTTATCTTGAGAACATGTATGCAATGCGTTGTATCCGCTTGGCTGCAGAAGAGGGTGAGATGTCTTGCGGTCTCTGAAATCTCTCAATGGCTTACCTGGGATGCGCATCATATCCTGATTTAATGCTTATTCAGTAAGGAGATCTTATTTTGCTTCTAGTTTGTGGAGAGGTTTTCTGGATTGGAAGGAGATTTTGTTTTTAATTACATTTCTCCAATGCTCCTTCCCATGTACTTACTACGGCTTTCTTTCATGTCTCGAAAAGTGCTAAGCTGTTGCTTGCTGTAAATAACCTTCTGCCTGAAACGCTCCACTTCTCTCCACCTCTTCATATAAGCGTCTCTTTTCATTCTTCAGGTTGAGCTCAGATATAATCTCCCTAAAGACACCTTTCTCAACCACCCTAAGGAAGCTACCCCTTCCAGGGACTCTGTTATATTATCCTGTTTATATCTTGCAGAGTACTTAACACAAACGGTAATTATTGTACTTATTGATTTGTTGATGTATTTATAGTGTGTTTCTCTCCTCTCCAATGCAAGCTACAGGAGGAAGAGACTCCCCTCCAACCCACCCCATGTGTCTTGTTTACAGCTGAATCCTCCATACCTAGAACAGCCTGGCACGTCATAGGTGCTTAATGAATATGTGCGCAATGAACAAATGAGAGAATGATAGGCAGGTTAGGGTAGTTGTATAATAAAGATGTATATCTGCTTTAGTCACATTCCTTATCAACTTGTGGAAGTCTCAAACTAGTTTTTAGCAGTGTATGTATTTATGAGCACATAAAAGAATTATATCGAGGAAATAATACATGAAAAATTCACCTTCATACTTGAATAAAAATAGGCCTAAACGCTTGTTTTTCAAATAGGAAAATCTGCGATATTAAAAAAAACTACTCAAATATTTTAGGAAAGCTTTCATGTTAATTCTGGATACAGCTGGGGCCATTTGAATTGTAGCATTGACTAATTGGCCAGCGCGAACGTCAATTAGTCCTGAATAAAGAGCAGGAGACAAACGCCAAGGAGGAGGAAGTGGAGACTCAGATTGTTTAGCAAATCTACTAGGAATCTGCACATCCTAACAGACAAAGAAGGGACCTTCTGCATAACCCTGAGAGAAAGTGGAAGCCCCAGGGATGATTATGACATTGGAAGGAAGTGCTTCTCAGTCTTGAGCATGCATTCCACTCTCCTGGAGAGATGGCTGGGCCTCACCCTCCGTTTCTGATTCTGTAGGCCCAGAGTGGGGCGCAAGAATTTCCATTTTAACAAATTCCCAAGTGATGCTGCTGCTGTTTGTCCAGGCTCCACACTTAGAGAACCACTGCTTTAAAGTGTTGCTTGATTAGAGGAGGCTGATGGAGTTTGTTGACAACAATCTCTGGAGAGTTGGCCTTGGCCTTTTACTTTTTATTTTTCTAGAGATACAGTCTTGCTCTGGATTTGTCACCCAGGCTGGAGTGCAGTGGCACAGTCACAGCTCGCTGCAGCCTCGAACTCCTGGGCTCAAGTGATCTTCCCACCTCAGCCTCCCAAGTAGCTGGGATTATAGGTGCATGCCACCACACCCGGCTAATTTTTTATTTTTTAAAATTTTTTGCAGAGATGAGGTCTTCCTATGTTGCCCAGGCTGGTCTCACATTCCTGGCCTCAAGTGATTCTCCTGCCTTGGCCTCCCTAAGTACTGGGATTAGAGGTGTGAACCACTGTGCCCAGCTGATGATGGATTTTTAAAAAATTAAACTAATATCCTATTTTTTAATTGCCAAGAAAAATTGCCTCTCTTTGCATGCTCCATTTTTAAGGTTTCCATCTCTATATTTCAGCTCTTATTGAGCATGTACTAGTTATACACATTATTTCATTTAGTCTTTAAAATCACATACCAGGGTAAATCATATTATCCCTGTTTTACCCGTGAAGAATTTAAGCTTCTAGGTAGTTTATTGCCCAGTGGTTCACACCTGGTCAGTGGGATAGCTGGAGCTTCAACAGGGCTCTCTGACTCCAGGACTCTCTGCTTCTCAGCCTGAGAAATTAAAACTAATTTTAATTTAAGACTAATTGGTAACACCTTGAGGTGTTATATGCCTGAAGTACAAATTACTCGTAGCCTGAGGTGAGACTGATCTAACATAAAAGGCTGGTTAAGTTTAAAAATGTCCTAATGTGAAGTACCGCATCTAGGAGTTTTGTTACCCAAGAAAGATGGTAGCCTTGCTTCCCAAGAGGGTTGAAGTATTTTAAAGTTAACTCTAGCAAAACACTCATTTTCTACATGAGTCTCAGTAATTTATCTAAGTTGCAAAACCAAATTGACCTTTTTTGCTTAATTGCCTACATGAGTCAATGAATTCTCTATCGAAGAGACACCAAGATCAAAGAAGTTCTCCTTAATATCCCACAAATGCATGGATCACCTTGAAAATCTCTGAAAAACTAATAACAAGGAGCAAATGACTGAGTTCATAATTGTTTGCCTTTCTCTAAGCCAAAATTGATGGCCAGTGGGAAGGCGTTGAAATCTAGTGCATACTGACGCTATTTATAAGACCTTGATATTTTAGACTTGTATTGCACCATTCATTCTAGGATCAGAAAAATGGTTGTTAAAATTTATACCATATTAGTCTGATTAACCCTGAGAAGGGTAAAAATAAAGGATTGAGGAGAAATATTTATTTCACAAGGGTAGGAACTTTAATATACAGAAAGCTGCATAAATCTGCAGATGTTCTAATTAGATTCAGCTGAACTGCTTCAGAATGCAGGATAACATGGATTTACTCTGCCAACTACTAAGAATAACTTTTCTAGTGCAAAAAAAATGTTCAAGTTTCAATATTGAAACATAAAATACCCCAGCCCAGGGGATAGATTCTTTTCACATCAATTTCTTCATTGGCTCAGATTCCTCCAGCACTTAAGTTACTCTTTTATTATAAGACTTAAAAGGAATTTGCTAAATGGTACCCTAATGGTACTCTTCCCGGTTTATAGTACCTGAAATCCTATTTTCTGTTAATAGTTAAACATTAACCTTAGATCACTAGAATACCATCAAGCAAGTTATTCATATGGTGCTTAATTTACAATCAGGGAGTAGTTTAGACCATGAGAAAATCTGGCTCATAAAGAGGATGACATTAAGGAATCAAGAGATGTATTTCATGGGGTATTTTTGCCAGTCAATTTCCATTTTTTTTTTTCTTGAATACATGTCAGTTTTTAAATCTCAGGAAAGTTATTCCTTTGTGTTGGCAGGAGAAATCTATGTTGCCCCACATTGGGAAGTAGTTTAGTGAAGCTTATCGGAGCATTTTTTGAGGCCGAAGTTACAGCCCGGGTGAGAAGTGAACACTCAGCCAGCGCAGGAATCCTACTTGATCCCAAGGCCTGGAATCCCTTCGGATCTAACTTTGAAAAGTTCCATCAGCACCAGAATGCTTTCTGCTCCCAGGGATCCTGGCTGTCAGATCCAGCTGGGCCTTTTGATTTAACAGTGTCTAGGTCTTAGAAGGCAATGTTCCCTTACAAAGGATGTCAAGGGGAAAGGTGAGAGAGGCTGTCTCTAGAACCTCATGTTCCATCGACTGCCCCTTAGACAAACCAACCTTGGGTCAGTATTTGTGCAACCATATTTGCTAAGCCAACCTATTATCCTTAATTAAAATGTTGGCAGGCAGTATTCATGTGAATTTATGCCAAGGATTTGTTATAATCTCCTTGTTTTATGATTTCCCATTTTGAATAGTGAAAAGAATAATTTCATAAACCCTTCTGAAGGAGAGTCTCTTGTAAACGCAAATTTTATCTCTATAATCTTTTTGGATCTTTGTGAATTTGTGTGGAACGAAAAAATACATTGCTCAAATATGCTTTAATTTCTTAATAAAAATAATAGAGTTGTGAAAAGCATTTTCAGGAAATTGATTTGAAATGGATGTTACCATGGCATAAGCATTAGTTTGCAACATTAGGAACAATGAACATAGAAAAATCAACATTATTTATAGACTTATCAGCTACCTATTACTGTAGAATGAGAGTCAGGAATATTATAAAATACGTAGACCTGTGTCCCAAGCATTTGACCCTTTTGGTTGTCCAGTATCTAAGTCATATTGTCTTTTTTCTCAACCTATACATAAAAAATATGTATATACATATATATATTTATAAACATATATATAATATATATTTATAAACATATATATAACCTGATCATTGATGTAAAAACAACAGCAAAAACTGGTCACCGATGTTCAAAACCCAGCAATGCCTATAACACAAGGGAACTCAATAATACGAGTTCCCTCTGCCTGTTTTTATATTCCTCTTCTCATTTCTTGAGCATTTTCCTTTCTCTTCTCACTTCCATCACAGGGTAGGTTGGGAATAAAAAGAAGATGGAATTGAAATAAGCTTATTAGAATGCTTTGCAGCACATTGCACAAGGAAATATTGGCAGATGAGTTCGAGCATGGGTAAAATAAGTACAAGAATGATTAGTGCCTCTTCTCATTCCAAGATAGCTTCCTCTGTTAGCATGGATACTGGAGACGCAGCTGCAGGGGGCAGAGTCCGATACAGCCGTGGGAGGTATTCCAGGGAGAGACAACTCTTCAATGGATCAGATTAGATGTTTTCAGCCCAAGGAAGCCAATCCTTCAACTCTGAGGTTATGTCCAAATGACAGCCCCTTCCCCTCCCTCCCTAACTATTAATGCTTACTATATGACTCAGGCCCTAGTCATCTGGCATTTCCAACCAATGATAATAATCTTTCAGTCATTTTTAAGTTCATATCGAATGTCATCCGGACATCAAAGATGGACCCCAGGTCATTCCTTGATTCTCAATTCCAAGATTTACTCACCAAGCTGGGTTGCTGTTGGGACACTGTCCTAGCTGAAAATATACAATTTTTCCCTTACTATATGCTCCAAGATGAATAACTTGCCCATCACTCTCTATCATTTGATGTATCTGGACAAGAACATCAGGCCCCTCTGAATTGAATCCTAGAAATAAAATTGTGCTGTATGAGAATGATGCATGTACCTGCATCTCACAGAAGCACTTTAGAAATAGCCAATGCTCTTTTGTGAGAAGAGGGGAGAGTAGAGGTTGTGTTTCTTTTGCCTCCTTTGAAGTAAAGGAATTACCTTACAGTAGCAAGATTTCCTTCAAATCTCGGTTTGATAGACACTCAGTCCATCTCCCCTTGCTCATTTCACTTGCATGTCATCTCTGTTATGTGACATATCAGAGAAGAGAATGCTACTTTTTGCCTTTAGGTCGTTCCCAAGTTAACTGAAGAAAAGAATGCATTTGTAGTTTGACTATGATCTCACTAACCATATATGCCCCCAAGTTAAACAGTATCTACTTGACTTTGTACTGTCTAGACCTGACAGTCTAGACAAGAGTTAATGCTCATTAGCAGACTTGAGAGGCCCCCTGGACCTTCTTTGCCAGAGAGTGTGATGTCGCAATTTTCCTCTTCTGATAGAATTTGGAAAGAGGCTGAGACCATAGGTCAGGGAGAGGGACATGCAACAGGAAGGAGACCTATTGTCCCCTCACTTGGCAACAGTCTCACAGTACAGCGACACATTCAGCAACCAGGATAAAAGCAGGTGTTTTGCTTTAATTAAGACCAACAAAGACTTTCTGTTCTCAATAGGCTCGTATTTTTAGACACTAAGGTAAGGAGGAAGAGAACATTATCCCATTCTGTGCATAAAAATAAAGATTCGGCATGAACTGCATAATTAAGAACTGAAAGGGGGAAAATGCAATTCAATTAAAACTGACAGAATAATACACGGAATCAATGGCTTTATTTGGTGTTTAATGATGATACTGTTTTCATTTCATTATACATGAGTCATAACCAGCTTTGCCTCAGTTTAATCGTATTTTTACAGAGTAAACAGAAGTATGCAATTTGCAGTAGACTCATCAATTAAAAAGAGGCTGATTTAAGATTATCATAAATTGATTCCTGAGATCGAAACAAAATTTTTTCCATTCCGATCTATTAATTTATTGGAATAATGAGAAATTTTAGGCAGGAGTGGAGAGAGGCATTGGTGGGGGAAGTAAAGAGCGATGTACAAAGAGTAAAGACCAATTTCCAGGGGAAAAAATATGACAATGTATTTTTGATCTGGTGAGATGAACAAAACATGATGGGATTATAGGCTGGAGAGGAGATGCTGGATTGAGCTGCCTATACAAAACGAGTCACGGTA
>RJWJ010022542.1:0-26748 GCA_004363605.1 Indri indri | reverse complement strand
TAGGAGATTCTGGTGCAGAAGCTCAAGGACCACATCGGAAAACAGTGTCTTAGTGTCAAGGATGCCCATACCAGACATTTTTCTTGATTTATTTCATCCCTTTTGGTAATTGTAGCTGGGTGGGCAACCCATCACCTGAGATGTAGCTTTCACTGCAGCCTCACTCTTGGGAGAAATTCATCTTGTTAACAGGATTTTGACTATAAGAGCAGATAACATTCTCCTCTGGCATTTTTGCCCAAACAATGACAGCAAGTGCTTTAAGTGATGATCCTTGGCACTACCCAAGACCTGTGAAACTGCTATTATTGTCAGTGAAAGGATGAAGAAAATCAAGTGAACCTGGAAAATAGGAACCACATACCTTTAGTCACCCACACTTCCTTGTGATAAGATGATCTGTCAGTGGCTGCACTTATTATCTCGGTGTAAATGACAGTGTTCTGATTTACTCATACTCTAAGTTGCAAATGTGCAAATTAGAGAAGGCTACTAGCTAGCATTCCTTTTCACCCAAACTGCAGAGGAGAGATGCATTGACTCTATTTCTTTTATTACTTCTTTGCTGAGACCATTTAACACTAATGTGTGCTTTTTATCTTCATTCATCTTTTTGCTCTTAGTTCTGCCAGCATAAAGCCATTTCAGTTACCCTCCTCCTCATGTGTCTCAGCCTTGCTATTAAAGCCATCCACTGCACTGAAGTATTCTCTATTTCCCTAGAAAATAGACATGTACAAGTTTAAAGATTCTTAATGACATAGCAAAAAAAGCCCTATAGAGACTTATAAACAATTCTTTAAAAGCACATAAGAATGACATGTCACATTAGATGGTAAGAATAGTTAATGATGTGAAACAATTAATGGTCTTTGTTAGTACTGTCATTAATGAGGCTTGTTATACTTTTCTAGTCACCAGTCATTGACTATGTATTAATATAGCTGTATTAGTCAGAGTTATCCAGAAAAACAGAACCCATAGGCTGGGTGGAGATTTAAAGAAAACGATGTATTATGAGAGATTGGCTCATAAGATTTTGGAGGTCGAGAAGTCCCACGATCTCCTGTCTGCAGGCTGGAGGCTCAGGAAAGCAGGTGGGATAGTTCCAGTCAAACTTGAAGACCTGAGAATCAGTGGAGCTACTGATGTAACTCCCAGTTCAAGGCAAAGTCTTGAGAACCAGGGAACTGCTAGTGTAAGTCCTGGAGTCTGAAAGCCCAAGAACTAAGAGCATCAGTGTTAGAGGGCAGAAGAAGATGATGTTCCAGTTCAAGGAGAGTGAGCAAATTCGCCCTTCCTCTGCCTTTTTATTCTATTCAGGCCCTCGGTGGATTAGCTGATGCCCATTTACATTGGTGAGGGCGATCTTCTTCACTCAGTCTACCTATTCAAATGGTAATCTCTTCCAGAAACACCCTCACAGATGCACCCCAAAATAACGTTTCACCAGCTTGTGAGCATTTCATAGCCCAGCCAAGTTGACATATAAAATTAACTATCACACCATCCCATCTCTTTCCTTCTTTACATACTATTATCAGTAGAGTCCAAAATTAAGAGTCATAATCAAGTATTTTGGCAGAGAGAATAATCTAAATTTGGACGGACCTATGTTTAAATTCCGACCCCTTCTGTTACTAGCAAGTTTACTTAGCCTCTATGAAATGGATTCTAACTTGTGAGATTATTCTGAGGATGTGAAAAATTGATAAGCTTAAAGTGGCAAATTGAGTCTCACTAAATCTATGTCCCCTTCTTAAGTATGTAGAGGTGAGAAATAAGCTGCTTCCTGATGCTCTAATGCAGTTATATTTAAGTTGTAGACTCCCCGTAGACAGTAACTTATATCATCATGGTAAAGTGCTTGGTGGCAAAGACAGAGCAGTGACTTTGATGCCATGGGGTTAGCATAAATAGGGCAGGCGGCTTCATTCTGTATATAGCCATGGACAGGAGATGGATATTCCTTTGGATGCTTATATTTTGTCATTTTTTAAAAAAATTACATTGCTACAGAGATTATTTTTACTTCAGAATTTATTTATACTTCTTTTTCTACTAAGGAACTTTAGGCACATACAACAAAATTCACAATGCTAATGATAATAAAAATAGGAAATCACAATCAAGTAATACAGCAAATGGCCAATATGATAAATGAAAAAAAAATGGCCTTATGTTTGTTTCCAAGCTCCTTTTATCTGGGGTAGTGTTGCATAAGAAGTTGCAGTATTTTATCAGAGGGAAGGATACATATCATTTCTTCAGTTAAAATGAGTAAATTTTTCACATGGGACTTACATAGGATAATATAATGGCAATATCATCAATAATAAATTCATGACAAATACAGAAGCAAATTGATTATGACTATTTATTTTAGATACTTAATAAAATCTGAAAATGCAAGTGTACATAATTCAGTGAAAATTATCATGTGCTCCAGGCATGTCTTTCTGCTTGTCCAAGTAAGACATGGATCCATATAAGAAGATATTCATAGAAGTGAATGGAGGATGGAAAGTCTTTCCATTAAACAACTCTTCCTGAATATTACTTGCATCAGCTGAGATTTTAAGAGTGGGTGATTTGATGTGGGCTAGTAGTGTCAGTGTTCTGCAGTGCTTACTGAAAGTAAGATCAGATTTTTTAGAGATCAGCTACATGTGTTATAAGACTGATGCGATATTAGGAAAGTCAAGAAGTATGGATCCATTGTTTCCTCTTCATTAATATCTCCCAACCTCTTTACTTACTGTCCAAGAGACTTTCAAAGTTATGTTTGATAATTAAAGATTTTATAAATTGCTTTTCTGTACTCTATATTTCAACGCTAAGTGTAATTTTTTTAAAAAAATGTGTTCGATTGTCTCCCTTTCCTGTTCCTGGAGCATCTCTCTCTGAACTCTCTCTCCTCTGACCTTCAGTGATTACTCACTTCATCAGAAGATGGGACCCATATTCTTTATTTCGTCAACTGCTTATACTTCTACCTACATATTTACCTATTTCTCAACTATCTCTGTCTCTTTTCCTCTAAATCACAAACAATGCAGGGTAATTCTCTTTTTTCTAGTCAAACCAGGTCAACCCAGATCAATCCTCTGTGTCCCCAACTTCCATATCTAACCAGACTGAGAGCTCTTCAATGCTAGTTATTGTGTCTTAACCACTTTGGTGTTCTCCAGCAGACATACAGGTAGCCTACTTATACTCTCCGGACCCTAACATTTTAGTGCACTAAACCCCACACCCTTTGCCTGGGCTTGCTTTAGTGGCAGCTGCTCTGCTCACATACGCTGCATGCAGAGATCCTAGATCCGCCATCTTAGGTACAGCCCTCTGCTGATGACTTATAAAAGCTGATGTATAAATAGTCCAGTTCTCTTGCTCCTCAGACAGGATAACTATAATGAACATGCTCTATATCGGCTCCCAGAGTTCACCAGCCCAATTAAATTCTAGTGACCCACCGTAGTAACTGGCTTAATGCTCCCTTTATTGGCTGCCATCTTTTCTCTGTCTTATTCTACTTTCCTCTTCTCCTACCTTGGTACTTCCCAGCATCAGGATTTGCTTTTGGAGAAATGTGGAAACAATGTTCTCTATACCCAATTCTGAGCCTATCACATAGTCAGAATGTTTTAAGTGTTTGTTGAATGAATGAACAAATGAATGAGATTAACAAACCATGAATCTTTCCATTTTACTTGAATTTATATGAGTTTAACTGTATTTTAAGGTTTTAAATAACTCAATCACTACTCTTGTCATATTTTTGCACTACAAATAATTCAGAATCTTGTCTACATTGCAGTAAACTTAGATTATCTTTGCTATAAATTGCTTTATCATGTCAGTGCATATTCTCTCATGTTGGTATTTTTCTAGATTGTAAAAGGTTCCCAGAAGAACAAAGTATGTTCAGTCTACATATCAGGAATGGTTCACAAATAGCAGAAATTTAAGAAGTCATGCCAGCTCTATCTTCAAAACAGATTATGATGACAATTGCAAGCTGTTGATGTTGAAAACATATCCTTGCAGTGCCTCCTAAATAAAAACCAAAAACCTTGTCAGAGAAGACACATCTTCACTAGGGAAAGGCCTCATTGGAATCCTTAGTTATTTCTTGGATCTCTGGTGCCATGATGTCCTTGAAGTTTTTTGCGGTCATTGTCTCTCTCAATTTCTCAATAATTGTAAAGAAAGTTTGGTACCACGTCAAACTTCAGGATTTAAAGATGCTTTTCTCTCTGTCCTCCATAGGCCAGCAGAGGGAGCAGTGTGTCACCCAGAAAAGCTTCAGTCACAGACACACCTGAGCACTGAATTCTGTGAGCTAGACAGATGCTAGGATTTCAGTGAGAGGCTATCCTTCACAGAAGCCGGGAGCAGAGATTTAAACAAAAATGCTAGTGAAAATGGAAAAGACAGTCATTCATGTGGTGGAATTTTAGAGATAGAGTCAAACTTAATCTGAAATCTCATTCATAATGAGTGCTTTCTGTCAGTACACTAAAGATTCCTCTGAGAAAAGGAAGTATTGTTCAGGAGTAGAGAAAGACACTCTAGGGTGTTACAGTTCATAGACATCTTCACATGGGTTAGTCATAAACCCAGGAGTTATGCTGTGGGCTCAGTTCTTGACTTTCACATATTAGCTGTGTGACTTTATTCAAGTGATATAACACCTTGAACACTTAGACTCCTTACCTTAAATATGGGAATAATATTAATAATATCAACTTCCTAGTAAAGTCGTAAGTACTAAATGAGATAATGCTCATAAATGGCTTAGCCTAGGTGTACCAATAGCATCCCAGTAAATGTTAACCCTTGTTATTAGATTGATTAAAGTTATTTACCATGACCCTGAGGAAAAGAGATAGGCTAATGTGAATTCGAGTGTAAATAAAGAAGAAGGGGAAATTACAAAGGAAGGAAATTCTAGAGAGTAGATGAAATGATAGGTATTAAATTTTGGTGGCTACCCAGTATGTTCACTGGTATTAGGCACCTGAGAACTGAAGTATGAAGGTAGGAGAGGTCACCAGAAGAAGCAGGGACGTAATATTGTTTAAGTCAAGCACTGCCTCCTTTATATGTTTAACTGGCTTGATTCTGCCAAGAAATTCTCCTTTCACTAGGATCAAAGGGTTCAAGAAGAGGGTGAAATAGCTAAACTCAATGCTGAACTTTCTTCAAGTTGATTTTTCTTTAGAGCATACAAAGCATGAAAATGTTGGCAAAGACATATGAATACTTGGCATCAAAGGTAGCTGGGAGTAAATGTAGACTGAGCTTCCTCTTTTGTGTGTCAATCTCAGTTTAGCTCTGCTTACCTATGGGCCAGCCCTTGAGACATAATTTGTCCCCCTGCTCCTACCTCAAGAAGCATCTTTGTGTCCATTCTGTTTGCTTATCTCTCAGGAGCAATGATCAGAGGTTTTCTGGACATACATCCAGAGCTGTGTGAGACCAGAGACGGCCAATGCCAAAATAATTTGCCCGTTCTGCACTCTGATCCTTTCCCTTTTTTCCATCTCCACTGGATATCTTATTCCTCCCTTGAAAATCAACTATATTACATTCCATGGTCCGCTGCATTTCACCTGTATTTTTCCCTTCAATTTCATGCATGTATATTGAAGGGTTGTTGCTGTGGCAACCTTCTGTGAGGAAGCTTTTGAGCTGTTCTATTACTATATATTAAGGCAGATTATACCAGAGAGGATCATTTTGAAAATAGAAAGAAATTTAACCAAATTTATGTCTAAAAATTTTAAAGCACCAGGACTCTGAGTATAAAAATATTCTGTAATTGAGTTCATCATTTACACATATTATTAGTGTTATTATTCTTTGTGTTAATTTTTAACTTCACTTTGGGAAATCATTTCCTTTTTTTCTTTTTTTCCTTTTTTTACCCTAGAGCACACTGCAAATTGGCATCTGGTACAATTGTTCTCAAGTATATTTCTCAGTATGTGCCATAATAAGTGTCTTTCTTTTTATTTTCTTTGGTTTTAAATATATATTAGCTCATAATTTCCCATTTCCTCTTCTGAATTACTCTTTGTGAAGCAAAAATCCCATCTATAGAAGGTGAATTGCATCCTCTTTTAGGTGAATCTGTCGCGTTCCAGTCCATCCTGGACTCAGCGCATTGCAGAAAAGCTACGAGTTCTAATTGTGTCTCCCAGGTGGGTATCAAGAAGCAGGAATGTTGGAAGTGAAGTCTAATCTTCTTTTGTATTGTCTTTTCCTTTGATTCCATAGAGTTTACTTATGAACATGTATTCTTCTCTTCTTCCAAGAGCAGTGTCTATGGCACGTGCACAGACACACACACACACACACACACACACACACACACACACACACACAGGCGCGCGCGCGCGCACACACACACACACACACACTCCTTATTCAGAGAATTTCAGAGCACACTAAAGAAATTACATATTGTTTTCAGTGGGAAAAGTTTAAAGTGCCTCTTCCTCGTGGTTTATTTTTTATGGCTCTCTTTCATCCTCACAGTCCACATGTTTTGAATCTGTGTTTTTTGATTTTCATAATTTTTAGGTGACTAGACTGAGAATTCCTGAGAGGAGGCGCTATCACTTGCTCATTTTTATATTTCCACAGCACAGGTTCTGGCACATTAAAGGCACCTGATAAATGCTTTATTGTGTAACATAATGAATGTCATACAGATACTATGTCCCATAAATGCATATATACATTATTAAGAATCATAACCATTGTATTATAATCCACTGGAATTAACAATGTACAATACAGTGTGTACCTTACATAGAGTGAAATCAAATATATGGAGGTTAATATGTTTCATCTTAATAGATGCTTTACATATCTGGGCTTATTGAATGGATATCCTAAATAATTTATTTTGTGCCCATTTCTATTCACTAGCATTTTTATATAGATTTCTGTCATTAGCGAAATATGTTTAAATGGTCTGGAGCTTCAAAGAATATTGCATGAATTCTAAGGAGTAAGGCCATTATCCTACTCCTGACATATTTGGTACAGATGTTTCAATCTCCAAAGAATCAAACTTATTAAGTTTTTCCTTTAGTTTATAACTATATTAGAAACTTCACTTTCTCAATTCTTAGAGTTTAATAAAAAATATGGCTTTAAAATATCCCAAATTTAAAAAAACCCAAATTTTATATTGATGTTCTAATTTTAATTAACCATTTTAATTCTAGATTTAACCATTTTCCTACAGAATTCATCAATACAGAATCATATAATTGCTATTTTTGGAAAATATAGATTTAGTGCATATTAAGAAATATCTTTCATTGTAATATTCTTGTTGTGCTGGACAATGCAGTGTTGTCCTATGTGCTGGCAATATGCAGCTAGTGGGAAAATGAGTTTTATAATTCTACGATTTAAATTTTTTATTTCTACTTTATTCATTTTTCAATAATTACCCAATTTTTCAATAATTAATTATCTAATTTATGGTCATGATGATTGTTTCCCATTACACTTTTTCCACCCTAGGAAGTTATACAAAAATCACGTTTTTTTACCATAAATTGTCAAATATATCAGAATGACAGATTATAGGTACATATTCATTACAAAATGGACAATTTGGCAATATGGTGCAAAGTTTTTGTGCCTATATGTATGCATATTTTATATAATGCTTAAAAAGTCTTACACTTTTAACTTCTCTGATCCTCACCTCCTCACCTGCAAAAATGAAGAATTCAGCTAAATAGTTTCTCACAACTGCATTTACATGTTAATTTTCCAATTCTGAGCATCTAAAGCATCTAAAACTCATGGCTATCTTCCAGTTTGACTCTTGATGCTCTTCCATTATTCCCTTTTCACTTACTATCGCTACCATTCATGTTATTTCATAAATCAACAAAAGAATATTTCTTCAAATCTCCCTGTCTTTTAGCCTCTCTAATATGTCATAAACTCTTGTTTGAATTTATTCCTCAATGTTTTGCAAATGGCCCATATCCATTTCTCTGTAACAGTCCAATTTATAATCATATTTTGCTTGGAAAAGTACAGTAGCCTCACAAGGGGTCTGCCTAAATTTCTCTTACCCTATTGCAACCTCTTCTCACGTGACATTCAGAGAGATTCTTTAAAAATCCCAATGGCTCATATCATTTCCTATTTGAGATATTCCAGTAAGAATTAAAAAAATAGCTTTGTTAACTGTTGCAAGGAACTAATTAATCTAATCTGACTCCCATCTCTTCCTCACCATCTTGTTACATTGAACCCCCATTTTCTCTTCAATATTCCGTATTGGATATCTTTCAGTTTCTCAAACATACAATGTTCTATGACTCAAGTCTTTTGATATTCTATTCCCTCTGTCTACACCACATTGCCCCATGCAATTCCACTTCCACTAGTCAACTTCTACTCATTTTCCAGTGTCTACTCCAGGAATGCTTAACCAGGCAAGACTATGAAGAGGCTCTGTACTAGACCAAGATGATATTACACATGCTGCTTATTTTACATGATACCTTAATCTGCTAGCACTCATCAAAGTGCTAAATATTTTATAGCTCACAAATATCTGTTTCTTCCATTAGGTGGGAAACTCTCTGAAGGAGGAATTGTATCCATTTCATTCACCATCAGGTAAACTACCAAGTGCATTTAGAAGTAGAGGAGAACCACCTGTTGGTAAGATGGTAATGTCTACCACATTATAGATGACAACTCTCAACATAGGATACATGTTGTCCATCCCTAAAGAGTATTTTATAAAAATAGGATAATGTGATATATATGCTTTATAACCTGCCATATTTACCTACAAATTCAACAAATTGTCAATATTCCCATGTGATTGTAAAAATCTACCAATTTTTATAAACTGTATAAAAGTTCATTGTAGGACTCAAATACTCTCATTGTTTTTATCTGTTTTATTTTGTTTCTTGTTTTGTTTTTAATAGAACAATTTCATAATCATTCAGAACACTATACTTGTATCTCTGTGTACTACCATGATCATTTTCAAGGGCAGCGTTCTATAAGTTGTTTATCTGGTGTACCCATAAGGCAGAGAAGAAAAGAATGCAAGCTACACCTGAAGTGGCTCTTACAATAATGGGACATTATTTTACACATGTACACATATGTAATATACATACATTATATAATATTTCATATGTGTGCACATTTATAATATTTTCTTTAAATAAAAGTGTGTATATTTGAAATAAAATTTATAATATGTGTTTTAATAATACATTTTGAAACTATTTACTAAAAACACTAATAATTGCCTTGCTGCTTCCCTGTGTAGTAAGATGATGTTGCATTGAGTCTATACATGTTTAAAAATTAGACCAATTTCCATAGCATATAAAATCCAACATCTTGCTAAATTTTTATATCCTTCTTGGTATCATGATATTTCAAGAAATGCACACATATATGTGGGTGCAAATGACAATAATATGTTCATTACTTTATTATTCTTTTATGATAATTCATGAATATAAATGGCAGATTGCTACTGAAAGACGACTTGCAATCATTTCAGTCCACTCCGTGGAAATCTTGGTTAGATGCAAAGACACCTGGGCATTGTGGTGGATTGAAAGAATCCCTCATGTACTTGTAAGTCTACTTCAGTATCTGAAACCAAACTCCATCCCTTTTTTATATGCAAATGAACCAAGAGTCACTAATAATTCAAAAGTACACATCAGCAACATTTCTTACTCAATAGACAAACTTGTTTTCATTGTGTTTCATCACATGTAAAAACAGCCACCCATTTCTCACTTTTAACATTCAAAATTTTAAAAAACCTTTAAAAATAAAGTTCCTGACATAAGTTAATTATAATTTATTATTAACATTAATAAAAATTTTGTTGATCTTACCTAGATGCTTTCTCTTTGTTTTTATGTTTACTTTCTTTCATAACAAAAAATATCAGTATAACAGTTTAAAAACTCCGTCAGAACATTCTTCTCACTAAATCAGCATATTATCTCCCTAGGAGAACTAGTTCTTAAAAGTTTTCTTTATTTCATTAAATATTTATTAAAAATGAATAATCAAGCCATGTTTCCCTAAAATTAATTTTATTGAATACAATGAAAAAGAAATCAAGAAAAACACAACCTTTGATGCAACATGTATTTGATGAATAATGATGAAGTGGATTCTGGTACATAAAGGTTTTGATGAAAGCTATCACTTTCACAGTTCTTTAATGTCAAGTTCATTATCAGAAGCCTCAGGTAAATATAATGACCAACACTTGAGACTGATGATTTACGTACTACATTTTCCTACCTATCTCGTCTGTCAGTTTTCAGCTATGCATCAAATTGATGCTTTTAAACACAGTTCTACATTCTCAATTAAAATTATACTTTTTAATGGATATGAAAATTGATATTAAAATTACCCCCCTCATTTTTTAACCTTTGCAGTTAATAAGTAGCTCAAAGATAAATATTACTAAATTTACCTAATTGTAACATTCACATGGGGTTAGACTAAATGTTTCTTTGGGTGGTGAGTCAAACCATAGAGAAAAATTACAAATAATAAGGATATTTAGAAATATGAATTTTAGTAAACTCTTAGGACTTTCTGAAAAATCACACTATCTAGCCTATTTGCCCAAAGGAGTCAAGAGTAGTCATTTGCTCAACTCACATTGACTGCATTTTGCAGGGTTCACTAATATGAAAGTTCTGCATTCATCAATCTATGCTCATAGAAATATAATATTTTTTGATGTCAAGAAAAAATGAATTCTCCCATATCGAATCAAGATGCTGATAATTTGAATATCTCTTGGGACACCACTGTAGTATCCTATAGGGTACACAGAAAAATCAAGTTTGAAAAGAGAACCACAGGGTAAATTTTAGAAGTGGTTGTCATCACTGGATTGGAGGATACTTCTAATTAAGCATTTGATTTATTTTGTCAAATTGCCTACTTGAAAGGTAGTACAATTTTATACTTATTGCCAAACCAGTAATTAATATGAGTGTTTGTTTTCCTTCCTATTCAAGCATCAGTGGGTTCTTCTACTTTCAAAAATCTTTTCTTGTTTTTTGTTTTGTATTTTTTATTTTATTATTAATTTTTTTAAGAGACAGGGTCTTGCCTTGTCACGCAGGCTGGAGTAAAGTAGTGCAATCATAGCTTGTGGTAACCTAGAACTCATGGGTTCAAGTGATCTTTTTGCCTCAGCCTTCCAGGTAGCTAGGACTATAGGTGCACACCATGCTGCCATGTCTGGCTAATTTAAAAATTTTTTTTTTCTTTCTTTCTTTTTTTTTTTTCTTTTTTGCACAGACTGTGTCTTACTGTGTTGCCCAGGTTGGTCTCGAACTCCTGGCCTCAAGGGAGTCTCCCTCCCTGAGCTTCCTGAAGTGCTGGGATTATAGGCGTAAGCTACTGCACCTGGCCTCTGTTTTATTTTTACATGAAAAATAATCTCTTATTATGAAGGGCAGCCTAAGGATAAAAGCAGAAAAGATATTGCAGTTGACAATATGCATACCACAGAAAAAGTAAGGGTCTATGACTTGAATGTGATAAGTAGAAGGACACAGTGATATGTAAGCCCCTAGTCCCTTTCAGCAATTGTCCCTCACCACCAGCTCCCCTCACCTCCACCCTGGTCAAACCACCAAAAACACTGTTAAAATCAGTATGCTGAATTTTGTCAAATGCTTTTTCTACATCTACTAATGAGCTTACCATATATGGTCTTTGTCTTTGTTTATGTGCTGAATCACTTCATTCATTTATGTATGTTGAAGCATCCTTGCATCCCTGGGATAAAGCCAACTTGGTCATGGTGGATTACTTTTTTTTACATGGTATTGAATTTTGTTTGCTAGTATTTTATTGAGGATTTTTGCATTCATGTTCATAAGGAATATTGGTCTATAGTTTTCTTTTTTTCTTGTGTCCTTTCCTGGCTTTGGTATCAGGGTCACACTGCCTTTGTGGAGTCCCACCTTTGTGCTGACTTTGGCCAGTCTGATGAATATGTATCTTGGCGATTGTCTCTTTGTGATAAATCTCCCTGATATTCATTGAGCTTCTTGCATCTGGAAATCTAAATTTCTAGCAAGACCAAGGAAGTTTTCCTCAATTACTCCCTCACCTAAGTTTTGCAGCCCTTATGAATTTTCTTCTTCATCCTTAGGGATTCCTGTGATTCTTATATTTGGATGTTTTACATAATTCCATATTTCTTGTAGGCTTTGTTCATTCCTCTTCTCTGTTATTTGTGTTTGACTTACTGAGTTAATTCAAAAGAATTGTCTTCAAGCTCTGTGATTCTTTCTTCTGCCTTGTGTAGTCTATTCTCAAAACTTCTTACTGTGTTTTGTATTAAGTGAATTTTTTTATTTCCAGAAGTTCTATTTTTTTTTATATGTCAATCTCTTTAGTGAATTTTTCGTTCATTCCCTTTATCGTTTTTCTGTTTTCTTTTAGGTGGTTTTCCATTTTCTCTTGGATTTTGTTGAGCTTCCTTACCATCCATATTTGAAATTCTTTATCTGTCATTTCAATATTTTCATTTTGGTTGATATTCACTGCTAGAGAGCTGGTGTTCCCTTTTGGGGGTGTCTTTACACTTTAATTGTTGATATTTCTAGAGTTCTTTCATTAATTACTTCTCATCTGGAGCAGCCGTTGCTTCTTATTTTTTGATTTTCTTTATTTAGATGGGGCTCTCCCCGCAACCCCCAACTCATATGTGTGTATTTGTAGCTAATGTTGAGTAGGAACCTTTGGCTTTGCTTGTGGGTGCTTTAATGGCTATCTAGGTTCTAGGTTCTAGTGGATGCCTTTGTTATGGATATCCTTAGTGTGGTGGTTCTCTCAATTGCTAATTGTTTGTAGGATGTAGCAGTGGTGAACTGTTAGTGGGCCAATTCCTTATCTCTCTTTGATGAGGGAGAATGAAGGTCTTTGAAATCCTTCCTTTTTTTTTTTTTAGCAATGTGTATTGTAATGGCATGCCCAGTTTAATCTCTGAGACAGTAGGTGGTGCTTGTGGGTGAGAATCAACCACACCCTGCATGATTGAGTCAGTAAGTAAATGCTGTAAAGAGCTGTGCAAATTGACCTGCCTGTCAGTAGGTGGTGTTTGCCAGCAGGAACAAGCTGCAGTGTCATTGTTGGGACCTGTGACTGGCTCTCGTCTCTCAGGAGAAGGACTTGAATGCCCTAGGTGGTGGGTAGGGCCCTGGAACTTCCGGTTGAGTCCTTATTCTCTGTTACAGCAGAGGAAGGTGGGGAAGTGAAGCTGGGCAGGCTTGGGTTGGGTGAGCTTACTGTCAGGCTCCACAAAAGATGACAACAGAGCTGTTTCAGCAGGGATCAAAGGTCTCCCAGTTTCTGGGTAAAGCTGCCAGGGTGGGGCTGAAGTGGCCCCACCCAACCAGAAAGTCTGCTTGTGGAGGTGGGGCCATCTGAAATTCACAATCTGGCTGTCAGGAGTGAGTTTTGCTCTTCTCCCTCCTGCTCCACAATTTCCTTCTGGTGACTGCTCACAGGGAAGAACTCAACCTAGCTGAGCTCCCTTGCAATTGTACGGTGGACTAAAGAGCTTCCCTGCCCAGGATCTCAGCCTGGGCTGAGAGTGTTGCCTTCCTGTGGAGGGAGGGATGTGCCACAAGTGTGCTGGGGCTAGGACCCACACTGTACTCTCCTCTCCATTCTGCCCATGCAGGCTCTGTTGCCTCCTGAGATGAGTTCACAAATCTCCCCTCTGTGTCCCTAAGCAACATGATCAAGACCTGGGGGTATGGGATCTGGCCTGTAGGCCTGTCCCTGAGCCCCTAAAGATTAATCCCTGACCATGCTAGGGAGAAGCGTGCTCATCCAGAGTTGTCCATGAGGTGCTCAAGCAAGTTTGACATCTCTCCACTTTGGGGCGTGCCCTCCTCTGATGTAGCCACCAGGCAGGCAGCACCAGGGAGGACCACTGAGACTGGAGCTCACAGTCTGAGCACCCCTTAGTCCACTGCAGGACCTTAAGAGGAAAGGGTTGAGGCCCACTCTCTGGGAAACCCTTGGGTGGTGGCTTAATTGTCTTTCTTATTAGCCACAGGTTGGGGAGGGGAAATGGAGGAAAAGAGTCTAGACGGAGGCAGCTAGCACTCTGGTAGTCTCTGTCCCTCCCTCCAGATGGCATCCATCCCTGAATGTCCAGGCTCTGCACTCATGCAGATCCCCTGGGACCCACTGGACCCCTGTGGCTCCCACAGTCTGGGCCATAGTTGGGAAATGTTTGCGTGGGAATGAGCGAGGCAAAAGCAGAGGAATTAAATCCCTCTGGGGAGGACAAAGGTATATGGTGGGTAGAGAAGCAACATGGTACCTACCATCCTGGCTTGGGTTTGTGGTGACAGGAAGTGCCCCAGGGGTGTTGGGAGGCTGGTGCTTTGTCCACAATAAGCTCCCAGATCACTGGCAATGGCACCTTTTGTGCTCCTGGGGATAGAAATTCTCTCCAGCAGCTCAGAAACCTTCTATCAGAGATGCACAGGAGGGAGAAATAAACCACTCCACCTACCCTTTTAGGTAGACTTTAAACCTCTTGGGGGTTGATCTCTGCTGATATCTTGCTCCTTCTTGTTCTGTTCCCCACTTTCTTCCTGTGGAGTTTCTTGTAGGTTCTGGCACACTTCCTTCAGAATTAAACCTGATCTATGTTTGTTCATTTGTTCATTTTTTCTCTTTCATCTAAAACTTCTCCTTCTTACCGAGACACTCTGGCAGTTGATGTCTGTGGTTAGCCATCTTGAATGTGTGTTTAGTTTTTATGAAGTAAAATCTATCCATCTTTTCCTTGAACATATTGGTGATATCCTCTGTTGTTATTAAACTTATAAAGTCTTTTTTTTATCTAAAGATCAGTTAAACACTTTTCTATATATTTTCACATTTTATTGGTTTATTGTAGTCCTCAGCTTAGAGTGGTCAGGACTTGGTCAATGACTTCCAGCTTCTCTAATTTTTGCCTCAAATTTCAACTCTGAAACAATCAGAGAAAGCCAAATATTCTCCCCAAATTCATCTCATAAGATACCCTACTTCCAGTTAGCTCACCTCCAGCTTCCCCCATGCTAACAACTTTCAATCAAAGCATAACTGAACCATACCCTTTTTTCCCCCTTCACTGTATAGTTTTTCCACTTCCCTGCCTGCCTTTGAATCTCTGGCAAATGCAATGATGGTGATTGACTCCCTTGCTGTAGAAAGCTGTGAATAAGTAGCCTCTGTTTCTTACTATTTTGTGATCTTCATTTATTCTCACAATGTCATGTATCTTGAGCCTAAATTCTTTGTGGATTTTTGTCTTCTACCTTTGAAATTAGAATCATATAAAATTATCACGATATGTTCAGTTGTAGATTGGTTTTTCCTCATTAGTTTTTTGTGGAATTTTGTGATTCCTATTGAGACACACACACACACACACACACACACACACACACACACAGTCCTTTTCTCATATCCAGAACATTTTTTCCATCTTTTATCACATATTGTTGCTTTTCTTCCTGTTTTTATATTTCTTACTTGGAGGCAAGTATCATTCTTGTTTAGGCCTCTGATCTTAGAATTCTGTATCTTTTACCTTCTTTTTCATGGTTTCAATAGTATGTCCTTTTTGTTCATATTCTATTTTTTTTATTCCCAAAACAGTTTGTGTACTTTTATTCTACTTTAAGTGATATAAATTTTATTGTGTCACTGTCTTTTAGTATTTCCCACACTCTTATTTCTTCACCCATCCTTTTTGTCTCTCTGCTCCCATTTAATTTTGTTTAAATTTTACTAATATCTGGACTGTCTTACAATATTTTTGAGGACATCAGGCAGGAATCTTCCATTTTTTTCTATTTGATTCACATAAGTAGTTTTCAAACTACTAGCCTCGACACCAGGGAACCACTATCAATCCATGGTTAAGAAAGAGATGATCTTCAAGGTCAAATAATTAAAACTCGACTTTTGATTCTTCCTAATTATTCTGGGTTGAATCAAATCTCTTACTTCCTGTTTTCTTAATTTAAGTACCTGAAAGTAGAAATGATAATACTTGCCTATTCGGGGCTATTAAAAAATTATTCTTTTGAAATTTGTTCATAAGCTGAGCATAAGTTAAAATACTCTTCTCACTTTTTTTTTGTCTGTCTGTGATAGTGATCCTCAAACTTTAGCTGGCATGAGAATCCCCTAGAGGGCTTGTTAGAGCCCCTGATTACTGGGCCCCACCAGCAGAGTTCTAATTTAGTAGGTTTGAGGTAGGGCCTGTGAATTTGATGAATTTACACTTCTGACAAGTTCTCAGGAGATGCTGCTGCTGCTGGTCCCTCATGGTCCCAGGACCACATTCTGAGAATCTTTGAAATATAATTTTTGGTTATTGTTTTTTGTTGGTTTGTTTATTTCCCAAAGATAGAGCACAAGATGCATAATTAAAACTTCTGCCTCTTAATAAATTATGAGAAATAATAAAGTTAGTGAACTGTCTTCTGCCTGTTGACATATCATTTTAATTTTATCTTTTGTTCCAGTGATACTATTTGGTTTTGTCTCTTTGAATTTAGTCATAGACATTTTACAGAGGTATAGATGACAGGTATTAAAACTAGAAAACCTTGTTACCATATTAACTAGGGATGTTTATATTTTTGTACAAAATTTCATCATATATGGATAGTTAATTTGTCTCTTCTGATCATAAGTTCCCTGTTATAAAAGACATGTCTTAGATCCAGGTAATGATGTAACTTAATGCTGACAAATAGTAACCAAAAATAATTTTAAAAAATATTTTACATAGCATTTGATAGTTTGCAAGTTGGTTTCACACATGAAATCTCATTTTGTCTTCACCACAAACATGTTATTTTGGTTTTATTTTCCATATTTAAAACTAAAATTGCTAGATTGATAAATGGTAGCACATTGCAAAGCCAAGCTTATACCCATATTTTCTGATTCTAATTCCAGTGCCCTTTCAATCATAGAGCAGATAGTGTATTACAAAGTCCATATAAAGACTATGGGTGAACAATCCCGTTGAAAAATTAATTAACAAGATATGCCACGCTGGGGTACAGAAATAGCTGGGGTGAAAAATGGGGTGCAGAACTTATATCTGCTGCATCACACTTGGCTCTGTCCCCCAAGAGCTTTCACAGCATGGAGCGTCCTTGCAGTCTTTTGTTACTGTATAAGGCAATTTAAACTTGAAGTTTAAATTTATGGTGATGGGCACTATAAAACCTGAAAACCATGCTGAACAATTTGACATTTTTATATGACTTCCAAAATGTCAGTTAAGACTATGTGGACTATTCGTGTGTGCAAATAAAATTTATACATATTACTTTTGTAGGTATATATATATATATATATATATATATATATATATATATATATGATGTGTATGTGTGTGTGTATTTTCCTTTTCTTTCCTTCTGAACAAACAAGCCCAGATTGTCTCTTTTGGTGGTTTAGCCCAGTGGTCCCCAGCCTTTTTGACACTACAGACCAGTTTCATGGGAGACAATTTTTCCACAGATTGGGGTGGGGGGTGGGAGATGGTTTTGGGATGATTCAAATACATTACATTTATTGTGCACTTTATTTCTATTATTATTACATTGTAATATACAATGAAATAGTTATACAATTCACTATAATGCAGAATCTAATGCTGCCACTGATCTGACAGGAAGCGGGGCTCAGGTGGTGATGCGAGCCATGGGGAGCAGCTGTAAATATGGATGAAGCTTCACTCGCTCACCTGCCACCTACCTCCTGACTTGTGGCCCAGTTCCTAACAGGACACTAGCAATCTACAGTCCAGGGGTTAGGGACCACACGTTTAGCCAAATCAAAGGGGAGGCATTATAGCATATTAATCAGGTCTAAGATTTGTCTCTATTTCCCTTAATCCTCTTTGGACCCAGTTCAGTTTCTGTGGTGAAGGGCCTTCTCTTCTTTCTCACTGTGTCGGTGTGGAAATTTCATTTCTAGCCTCTCTTTTTCTTTTGTATCAAGTTTTGTACTGTGTAAACATTTCATTCTCTTCCTCAGCATGACTCATAAAAAGAGCTTTTCCCTTCCTAATGTATTAAGTGAAAGTGGAAGTTGGACTTGATAAATTATGAAAGGATAGCATTAAAGTTTAGATTTCTGATCTTGTTTTTGCTGATGAATGGAAATTTCAAGCTTTAATGGTATGTTTTCTATCTTAAGCTCCTGGGATTCTCACTATTTAGCTTTTACAATTGGATGAAAATATGCAGTTTTTATTTGCTAACGAAAGATTAATTTTGTTGCTATGAGGTTGATACCATTCTGCTTCTTGAACATATTTTACTTCTCAGCTCCTGTAGGAAGTAGAAAACTGGATAGCATTCCCTCTCATGGTGAGTTGGCAAGGATCCCTTAACTTGATATGGTGATATTCTAGCAGTGAAAGCAAAGTGTTTTAATTCATATCCCCTAAGCTGAAATTTTCTGCCTACTTCTCAGTTACCTCTCTATTGCTCATATAGGTAGGGGCAAGCTGGTCCTTAAAATCCATTAATTATAATTTTAATTAGATGATTCAATTGCATGTAAGTTATTACAGACTCCCTTTTGGAGTGACTGTATAGCATATTCCTCTATTCTCTGGGAACTCCTCCTATAGTCTCATTTGTACCACACAATATTGTCCACCTGACCATGACTTACGGATTAAGTTAGGTTTCTGTTGGACTACAAATAACTTTGAATAACTTGCTGGTTTACTTTTTTTTCAGAAAATGTTCAAATTAGTTATTTGAAATATTCAGGCCTTTGTTTCCTTTGGTGTATTTTCTGGATTAGTTTCAAATACATAATTCAATGATTAGATCTTGTTAAATTAATAGTGATTAGTCATTTACATGTAAACAGCTCCTGAATATTTATGACTTGGTTATACACAAGTGCAAATGGTATGAGTAAAAGCTAAAATAAATTTTATAGTTGGACACTATGTCTTGACCTCAGCAATGTGCAATCAATTTTTTCATCTTTTTGAGAAAGTTAATAAGTTCTTCTTGGACAATAGTAAAATAGAGGCAATTTGCATAGTGGTCAAATCTGTAGGCTGTGAAGCCAGACTGAATTCTATCACTAGTTCTGCCACATCCTACCTGTGTGCCCTTGGACAAGTTGCTTTTATACCCTATATCAACTTCTCTAAAATGGGTATAATAGCAATATTAATACCTGCTTAAAATTCTTGGGACATTTAAATGCATTAAAACATTCAAAGTGCTTAAAATAGTACAATACCTGACACATAGGAAAATTATTATTACTATTACTATTATCATTATTATGAACATAGAACTATTTAGCCTAGATTTTCCCATTTGTTTTTCTTAATAAAAGTATTTAGAATTTGGCTACAATATGTAAATATGCCACATATAGACTATGAAGATTTACAGCTTTCTTCCAGCATAGATTCATGAAGGAACATGTGTTTTATTCAGAATTGTCTCATGATAACACTTTGAGTTCCATTTCAATCTAGTTAATTTAATCATTTTCATAAATGTGCCAGGGCTACATGAAACCTCAAAATTATATTCTCATAAACCATAAAAAGCTTCCTGATCCATGTGCCAAGACCTTCATGCAAGAAAGGGCAAAGCAACACTTTAAAAGAATTTAGCACCATTACAAAGCTACTTAGAAGTACAGCAAGTGATATTTGGCTGCAAACCATCATCTCTGTTAGGAAGCTTGGAAGCAGAATATCACTGTGTCCCACAAAGTGTTATAGCACATATGGTGAACTGTTCTTTATGAAGGCTCCTGAGAGGTGATCTGTGTTTGGGTCAAGATAAGTTTGGCTCTGTATTTTCTACTCTGCTCTGGCAAACAGCCCCCCTCCCGCCCTTATTTCAAAGGGATTTTACTCTGGGGGGAAAAAAAAAAATCCCAGTAAAGCTGTAACAGAGGGACATAAAACGCATTATATAAATTTATGTTTCAATTGATTTTAGTTCAACCCTCATTACTTTTTGTGGATGTGCATATAACTTAATTTTCACCTCTAACAGCCTTAGGATATGATAGGTTGTTTATTAGAAGTGAATTCATGATTATCTTTATTTTTCCCTTTAGATCTAGGAGATAACTATACACTTTTTCAGCTTTTGGCTGAAACAGCAGCTTCCTAGATATGTGTCCTTGAGGATAACCTGGAGGGTGAAGTGGGCCTGCCAGGGATAAAGTGATGATAAAGTATGAGTGTAGTCCACAAACTAAAATCAATACAAAATCTAAACCATTCCTGACAAACCATGGATCTCCCACTGTATGGAGCCCTGAGAGATCCTGCAGTTCTTTTACACACTTTTATTGAAATACTGTTACATGCCAGACATTGTGTGAACTGGTCTGAGAGATCCATGGGTGAATCACGTATTCTCTTTTTTTCAGAGTGTCCATGGTTTAAGAAAGGTCTAGGCTCACAAAACGTAAATAAGAGTGTGATGTGAGGAATGCTATATGAGGGGCTATCTAGAACATGTAATTTGAGTACAGAGCAAGGAGAGATTACTTCTACCTGAGAGTTCAAGTGCTGATAAGAAGAGGTTTTCAGAGGAGTTACTGAGCTGGATGCTGGAGAATAAATAATAGTTTTCAAGGCAGAGGAATGGGGTCAGGACAATTGAAACGGAGGAAGAAACATAACTGCATGGAGTCAAGAGGAAACATGGCATGCTTGGAGAGGAGTGAGACATTCAAAGTGGTCAGAACCTAGAAATGTGTGACAAAACAGTAGTAGAGGAAAATCAGCTCAGAGATGGATTAGGGTCTGGTCATGGAGAGCTGTGGAAGATGTACTAAGCAGTATGATTGTTGGTAAAATGAGTGAATAACTTTTTGATTTAGAAAGATAACTTGGGCAATCGCGTCTCAAGGATAGCTAGAAGGGGAAGAAATTCATGGCTGCATGTTCAAACAAGAGGCCGTCGTAATGCTCCTTGTGATTGCTGACAAAGATCTTGGTGTACAGAGTTACATAATACAAGGCAAAGAAGAAGTGAATTCAGAGATATTTTAGGAAGTAGAAAAGATATGTATGCATCACCAATTGGATAACAGCTGAAAAGAAAAATTGAGAATAAAACTTTCAAGTTTCAAGCTAGGTGGATCACAATTAATGAGAATATAGGTAGAGAAAGACATAGTACTAACATAGATGAGAATTTCAATATTAAACTGCTAGTTTGGATAAGCTTGTTGTTGATTCAAGAGGAGATAACTAATGGCATTTAGAAATAAGAGTTTGGGGCTTAATAGTGAAGTCCGACATGGATACATCAACACATGGAAGGTCATTAGCGTCTTAAGAATGAATGAAATCAACCAAGGAGGCATGTAGATTAAGAACACAAAAATGACTGATCAGAATGATCTGATCTGATCAGATAATCTGAAAAAAATTCAGAGAATTGTTTTGTTGAGATGCTTTTGTATTCAATGCACAAAAAAAAGTGATTTAAACTGGCATAATCAGGAGAGGAATCATCTCAAATAGGAGAAAGTCTAGGGCTTAACTTCCCAATTCTGGTCACAATGATTTTTCATCTTTAAGCTGTTGCCCATTTTGGCTTCCCTTGTCAGCACCAAATGGCTGCCAGTAGCAATCGTGGTTGTATGCACAAGGAGAGAGAGAGGCAGAGAAACATTCCCTTAACCATGAACATAAAAGCTTCCCTCCATACTGATGGGAACAACCAAACCATGTGCTCATCCCTGGTCAAATAACAACCACTAGGGAAAGGCGATTTCAGCTCAGAGACATGTAGTATAGGATTACCATACTTGGCTGGGAATAATTAGGACCTACTGGATATGACCTACACTAGAGCTGAAAATGCTGTCAACTTCAAGTCACCTGGCCTGAACTGGGAGAGGTATATAGCTGGACAAAGTGCTGATTATATTAGGAAGGAGCGATAAAGGGGATGGTTTCTAGATAAGCAAGCAATAGTCTCTACCACTCTGGTATTCTAAAAGAGAGAATATGACGCTTTATGCTTACTGACAATTAACCAAAATTCAAGTTTGTTGGTTCTTACTTTATATATAAGATAAGGGATTTAAAAAAAAGAAAATTTAGGGTAGAAAGGAAATGGGGCAGCATGTGGGACATTATGTCACCACATTGCTTTTCTGAGAGCAGAAATTCAGGCAGTATTTGTAGATAATATCTAACATTTGTTAAATCTTTCTCAATCCTAAGTACCTTGCAAAGTTCTTTACATGAGTTATCACAATCTCTCAACACTCCAATGCAATAGATACTCAGCTGTGCACAGGATCATATCATCAGCATGTGGGAGCAATCAGGGCTCAAACTCAGCCCATATAATTCTGCAGATCGAAAAGTCAGGGTCTTTTCCCACTTCCGACACTCTCACCATCCTGCACCACCGCCATCCACCAACCACAAACAAAACGGGGGTTTGAAAACTGTGTGAGTTGTCAGGTACCCTCACAAATGGGTTAGAGTTCAAGATAGCTTGGACTGAACTCCAGCTGAAAAAAGAAGCAACAGCCAACATGGCTGGGGTTAAAAGAAGGCTACTGCTCGATAGGCACAGAGGTTCCCAGGGCTTAGCCTCACATCTGAGACCAATGGTTGTTAAGACTAATGCCAAATCCTCCTGCTGAGGGATGGAAGTTCTTATTTGAGCTTGGATTGGCTCAAGGACTTGGAAAGAACTTTTCATGCAAAGAACAGAAAAGCGTATAGTTGAGAAGGTCTAGAGAAGGTGAGTTTTGATAATACACTCAATCACCAGTTGCTAAGCATCTCCAACACTAGCTAACTGCCTACTACCAGCCTTTGTCCTCCCCTATTGAAGGGGTTTACTGATAATCTCACCTGTAGGTTGAAAACAATGCCAGTTCCCGAATCAAATCTTTTAAAGCACTGTTTTATGTTTTCTCGGCATCTTAACTCCCTTGCTTCTGGTAAGACTTTAATATTTCATCCACCAGCCCTATTTAGATCCCATAGTGTAAGGCAGATTTCATTTTGGTATAATCCTGACTTGGAACTTAAATACTAATGCTGAGTCCTCCATTGTTCCCCGAGTTGCAATTCCGTTGCCTTCAGAGAAAGCCTCTTCTGGTATCTTGGCCCCTGCCTCATGTTCCTAAGCCTGAATTTTCCTATGTTCTCTAGTTCATGATTCAGACTATATTTGGAGATTATGTTTCAAAAATTTGTAGTGTTCCTCAATCTCCTTTTCAGAACTAGACTTTTTCTGGATCTCAGCAATACTCTCCCTGGGAACTTGAACCCCGACTCCTACTATAGCCACATGCCACTTAACGATAGGGATACGTTCTGAGAAATGCATCTTTAGGCAATCTTGTCATTGTGCAAACATCATGGAATGTACTTACACAAACCTAGATAGTATAGCCTACTCCACACTTAGGCTATATGGTCTATCATATTGCTCCTAAACCCCTGCAGCATGTTACTGTACTGAACACCGTAGGCAATTGTAACACTATGGTAATTATTTGTATATCTACACATATCTAAACGTAGGATAGTACAGTAAAAATACAGTGTTATAATCTTATGGAACCACTGTCTTATATGCAATCCATCATGGATAGGACAGTTATGGATGCATAACTATTTCTGCTTGCCCTGGGTCTGCATAGTGAATGGAGTTTACCAAAAAGCTCATCTGCTGTGTTGAATATTCGTTATCCCACAGACCGCTTCTAAGTACCCATCCTAGCCCAGTGAGTAATTCTAAGACTAAGCCTGGGGTAAGCCTGAGCCCTTCCCTGTACCTGAGATATTTGCCAATAAATAAACTGCCCTGCCTCACAGATGAACACTAAGAGAAAGCACATTTTATTGTCAACTTCTTTGCCTCTGTAGACTTAAACAGATTTTCAAATAGTTCTAATAGATCCAAAAGAGTGTGTGTATCACCGATTATAAAGAATGCATATTGTTTAACATATATTAGTGGTTTAATATTTTATTTATTTGCATAGAATTGAATCAACTTTTAAACAAAAGGCAGAAAATAACTTGTAGAAGGAATTCACCTTCCTTGGAGTTAGTCTATAAGTTTATTTTATGTGGTCGAAATGGGGTAATTATGCAATTTATAGAGCCAACACAAAATTCAGTCTCACTTATACTATTGAAGAATCATGACTATTAGCATCTATCAGATAGATAATCTTAAAAACAAGGCAAACTAAAAACTCTAGAGCCCATCAATAGGATATAAAGAAAAAGACACATTTCCCAAACCATTCTGATATTTCCACTCTGCAAATCTGAATTGGTGTCACTAATTTGTTTGCAGATGAATTTGTATTACTTCTGGCTTGTCAGGAACTCAGACTGCAATAACTTTAGCTCTTTGGGGATTCTGATGCTGTCAGGAGGCCAATTTTTGTGAAACATTTTAGAGAAGTAATGCTTATATATAATGGGGACATTGTTCATGAGATTGATTGTACTTGATTTATGTTCCTGTCTTTTAAGTCAGGTGAATGTCTGAAGCCGAATAGGTTGAATAATTTTCAGCTCCCTAGTCCCCATTTTATACAGGATGATTCAAAAAGAATCAAACACTTTAAAAAATATATTACTGAGTAAGTTGATCACATACGAATATGTAGTCAAAACCAATTTGAAAACAACTGACATGGATATGATTACACTCGTTCAATGTGTCCTTCATTTCACAGGGCATATATCAATTTTATGATCTAATTCTTCCCATACCCCTTTATTACACATTGCCTTCCATTGCTGAATTAAGATCCACCATATATCCCTTCTGTTCTTTAAAGCTATGAGAAAAAAGTGTTACAACATCAAAGTTATCAATTTATCCCTCTCACGAAGTCTTGTGGTTTGCTCTCTGAGGATCTGGGTAGCTACTCTCCAAGTATTTATTACATAGAGATAGTATATATGTATTTTTATGTATTTTTATTTTTCAGATATATTATTTATCATAATTAGAGGTGATTCTATTTTATTAAAGTAAAATAAAAATGAAAATTTTTGTATCTCTTGACTAATGTGAGAAGATATTGAAAAAATGTTTATCTTTCTGATTTAACATACAAGGCAAATAATTCATTGAATATTGAAGGTAGATAATAAAACTCTTATTATAAATGTGCTACATATAGCAAGAATAAGGAAAATAGGAAAGCTATAAAAAGTAATAATTTCTGAGATGCTATGAGAAATTAGCACTTTTTCATTGCATGTTAATGAAACTAGGACATCTCAAATATGACCTTTCTCAAAGCAATCCTGATCCAAAAAGTGCATTGTAAATACGAATTTAAAAAATAGAAAGTGGAAAAAGTACATCATTTTATATCACATAGATCATTAGTTTGTCACCCACCAACATAATGTAGATGAAAAATAGAAGTTAGCAATGCAAAGATGACTAGGAAGAAAATAAAATTTGTTACTAAAATGCCAAATGTACACTGTACCATGATTTATAAAGAAGATTTGATTAATGGAAGCTGTTCAAAATTATAATTTCATATAAGCAAATGTTGTACTATATTTTGGAATCAGTGTTTCAATATAGTAGGTAAACACGTGGATTATTGTATCAAAGCCATGGGAGAAGGTGTCTTTAAATCAACTTCCACTTCACAATGTAATCATTAATTATTATATATAATTTATTTTTTATTCAATGATTTTCTTAATAGAAAATCTAGACTTTATCTTTGAATTATCCTCATATCTTAACATTGGAAATCTTCAAATTATTTTACCTAAGGTTTATATTTACATAATAACATCAGTTATAAAATATGATTGATTTCTATTTAATGTCATAATATAGAAGCCCTTATAATGTAACTTTAAAAATTATGTGTACATTAAAAGAGCCCAGCTATAAAGTCAGAATAGTCTCTGAAAGTCAAATGAATGGATTTAGCTTTTCATCATGCTCCATGGAAGGTGCTCGTTTTTAAAGGTTCTTTTCCAGGATATGAAATTCAGTGTGCTATTAGAGAACAGAAGGAAAGAGGCACATTAATATTTAGAAATGAGTTTTAAACACACATGAGGTAATTATTATAAGCCAAAGCTATCAACCTTGGAAAACTTGGAAAATCTAAAATGTTCTCTGGAAGATCAGAATAAGTGGATGGTTATTGAAGTGTTATGGTAGAAAATGAAAATATCATTTCAGTTTGGTAGAAAGAGAGTAATAAGAAAAATTACAGTTATTGAAATGAAAGCTAGAACTACATGCTTGCAGAATAACATTTTCCATGATTTCTCCTCTTCTAGGGATAGATTCCAAGTATAAGCTGTATATAGGGTTACCTAAAATTATCATGTAAACCAGGACACATCTGAACATGAATGGAAATGCTAGTAAAAATTACTACAGGAAAACTGAGAAATGTTCATCCCAGTAAGTAAAGGTATTTTCAAAGATTGCCTATCCGTTCTAGCTCTTAATAGAGGTATAATCTCTTTGGAAATGTTCTTATTCTCTGTATGCCTCAGTTTTCTCCCCAGTGTAATAGGAATAATAATAACATCTGGGGTTGTTGTGTGGAGGTCTTCTAAAGTTACTGTATAGTTTCCAATAT
>RJWJ010022541.1:0-26752 GCA_004363605.1 Indri indri | reverse complement strand
GTACAGTGCTAGGCACCTGTGCTAAACACGCCCATCACCCCCTGCCATCCTTACCCCTGTGTGCTGTGTGTAGTCGTCACCCCCGCTTCACAGGAAGGGACCTCATGCTCACCGGCCTTCAGGGGACAGAGGCCCAGAGCACGCAGAGGCTGGAGCTCGGCGCACCCATGACTGCGACCCAGAGCCGGAGCCACAGAGTGTCTCTGGAAACACCCAGGCCTTGCCAATTGTGTGTGACTCGTGTCCCCCAGCAAACCTGGCACACAAGTGGCAACTTAGTAACTCAGGGAATGCTTGTCACTGCCTTTCCCGTTCTGTGACTGTGCTCACGGACAGTCAGACGGCTCCAAGGCTGCGAACGGCACACTCCAGAATCAGAGGGTTGGTTGAATAATTAAGAGGCGATTGAAAATCTTTGAAGACGGCTAATTAATCACTTTCCAGAGGGAGTTGGATGGACGCCCTGTGTGCTTTCGCGGCTGCTGTCCTGCGAGGATGAGCAGACCGGCCGCCTGAGCGAGCTGAGGACCGCACAGCCCCCGCCCTGCACTGGGGCTTGGGAACCGCTTTGCATTCACGGTGGCACCAGCACCTTCTGCCTGGGAGGCTGCGTTTGGGAACACAGTTCTCTGGTGCGTGGGTCCTCCCCCGAGAGCCTGGCTGGAAAGACAGTGCCCAAAGCCCAGCACCGGCTCCAGGGCCGGGGCAGCTAATGAAACCTCCTGAGTCTCAGTGTTGCTATGTGTAAAATGGGAATAAAATTACCTCGCATTCAGGGCTGACCATGGTAGGTGATCAAAAATCGCGGTTACTTTAAATAATGAGGTGTCTAAATCCACATGAAAGACAAAAACTTTGCTTGGAGGGATTCTGTCTCCTTGGAGAAAATTGCTCTGCAGACTCCGGGGGTTTGACTCTCCGCGCTGCCCAGATCACGTTCGTACGTTTTATTTAATATTCTATTTTGGAAGAACCCTCGAAACAGGGGCGTGTTCTCCTTTTGTTCTTAACATTCGTGCCTTTATCAGACTTTGGTCTCTCTGAACACCGTTTCTTCTTCTCTGAAATGAGGACGCAGAACTGGCTCCGCCGCCCCTGAGAGCTGGTGCAGAGTCAGATGAGATGGGCCGTTCGCTGGAGAGCCCGTCCCTCCAACCGAGACGCAGGTCCCTGTCGTGGAACATCGTGACGTCACAGCCGGCTGCTCTCCGTTACAGGTGCAGTGGCCCAAATTAGTCCTAACCTTTCTCTCGCGTCTCGTGAAAGGAAGGCAGTAGGCATGTAAGAGGGGGGAAGGCTACGTTATTATCGAAACAGTCGAAGACCTTTCCTTCCACAGGAGATTTGCTTCCAGGGAACGCTGTGCGTGTACCATTCAGCTGGGTTCTTTTGGACAGAAGCGGGGAAGGGGGTGCTCTGAAGCCAGAGAACTCGTACAGATGGGAAAAGCCGCCCCCACACACCCCACCTGGGCGGCCCGGGCCCACCTTCCTCCAGGCCTTCATCACAACCGCTTCCTCTGGGGCACAAAATTTGGTCAGAAATGGAGCCCGACATTTTGTTTTTAAAACACCATAGTTCACCAATATTACTTCTTAGGATTCTATTATACTTCAAAAAAATTAAATACAATGCTAATCAATGAGAAATAATTCTTCCATTAGCTGTTGGGTGGCCAGTGTTAGCTTCTCAGCTCAATGCAATTTTCCTCTGTTGCTTCATTAGGGCTTCACGGTTGTGAAGTCTTGTCTGGAAAAAATAAGATTTGAGAAAGGCGAGTGATAAGTATCTCATGCAGTCATTCAACAAGCATTCACCGGACGAGGTGGCGTAGCAACGTATGTGTACCGGGCAGTGGATGCAGCGGAGCTGAGAGGCATTTGGGGCCCAGAGGAGAGGAATGGAACCCTGCCGTGGTGACAGGCGGAGGACCGGCCACACTTCCTGCAGGAGGACTTCCTGGGGGACGTGTATGATGGGGAGGGGGTTTTCCATGACGACAGAAACCTAACGCTTTTTTTTATTAGATGAACGTGGTTTCCCATGGAAAGTAATTCAGGTTAAATAACATTTTTTTACTTGCTGAATGTTTACTTGTTGTGGGGCCAAGAAGGCCCTACACTGGACAGTTGCCTGTCTGGAGAAGTGGCAAGCAGGTGACTTCCTCCCTGCATGTCCACAGGAGGTGGCAGGCTGCACAGCCCAGCGGGCCTCGGCAGGGCTCTGCGGGACTCCTCCAGCTCAACATCTGCCCTCCAACCTGAAGCCCCTGCTCCCCTGTGTGCCCCTTCCCTCTGCGAGGGTGAGACTGGTCTCCAGTGCGAGGATGGTGGTCTTACACGCCTTTTCTCCTGAAGGAACAACAGTGTGCCTACAGCATGTGCCGAGCCATTCTGGCTCTAGGCCACGTTGCTTTTATTTATGAAGCACAAGTCCAGCCTGAAGTCTGGGCCCCGAGCACCTGTGCGACCGTCCTGGTGGTGACAGAGCTCTGGCCCAAAGATCGCACAGCCTCGGATGACAATAATCGATCATCCAGCACAACTGGGATCATTTTCTTCAGCTGTTTCTGACAGTGTGACCTGGAACTGTAAGGCTGAGGAAGTATCCTAGATTCCCTGACTAGGAATAATAAGCTCATTTGACAATACACAGCTTCATTATTTTAAGATGAGTGTGTTTCTATACATCCTAACATTTCATGTTGTTACATTGTATTACCCCCTTTGAGTATAACTTTGCCTTGGTTACGTATAGAAGATTCTGCATATATTCACACATATTAATTATAACACAGCTTTGTTTATTTGAAAATTATCACAGAATCTTTTCAACTGAGTTCTGTTTTTTGGAAAAAAGCTCACAATCGACTGGTGCTTGTGTTTACACTTTCACTCTAAGACCCTCTCCAGCAGTGTGGTCCGACCAAGGTCTGGGGTGCCGTTTCTCTGCGGCACTCAGGGGACGGGGGTTTCAATGGCACATAGTCCTACCCCCTGGGACTTACCGCCCATCCACACTCTGTGCACAAGGTGGGCATGACGTCTGGGGCGCCTCAGCGCCGGCCATGTAGGATTGCGCGGAGCACACACAGATGGCGAACCCGTGCCCCGGCTGGAGCAAAGGGCCCCCGTCCAGCCCCTCCTTCTGGAAGGCAGGGGTCTGGCCTCCACCATGCGGTGAGCTCCGGTCCCTGCCCTGCTTCCCACGTGGCGTGAGCAGCATCCTCCGACATGAGGCACAGGACTCCGCGTCATGAGGGGGCAAGAGGGCAGGGAACTCCGCTGAGCTCATCTCTATTATCTCGCCAGTTGCCCACGGTCAAGGAAGTCGACTTAAAGACGTGGGACGTGATTGGAAATGAGCCCCCGGTGCCGCGCTGGCTCTCGCTAGGAAACCCGGGGAGGAAGTCCCGCCTCTGTGTCGCCGCACATTTTTCTGTTTAAGGGTCTCTACTTACCAGAGGCCATCTGGCAGTTACTCAAAGGACAGATGCCATGTGTGAGCCCCCCGCCCCCCACGTTAGAGACGGGGAGAGGGTAACTGGCGACACGTCGGGGTGCTTTGCCGCCTGGGTCTCGGGCCCAGGGTGGAAAGTGCTCTTCCGACTGAGGCTGCCAGAACCCAGCCAGCCAGGCGCCCCCGCCGGAGCCCGCTCATTTCTGCTTCATCTCTCAGGGTCCCTTCCTGGCCTGGCTGCGCCAGCTGCTTCCTGTTCCTGGCATCGGCTGGTTTCGGGACACTGTGTTCGCAGGCAGAGGCTGGAGCCCTGCCTGGGCTTTGGGAGTGAAGACAGTGAGGCCGTAGGAGACGAGCGTCAGACGCCAGCACACACGTCGCACGCACTCAGGGACGACACTGGCTAAAGGCTGCACGTGCCACAGTGGTTACTGAAAGGTCTGCTGTCTCCGGGCAGGACGGCTTTCGCCTTACACACACACACACACACACACACACACACACACACACACACACCATGTCTGTGTGGAAAGCTGGCTCTCTGAGCTAACCTTTGCTGAGAATTAAGAGGTGCACGTTGATATGCAATAGTCTAAGTAGAAATTCTTCACTCAGGCCGTGGAGGTCGAATTGCTAGGGCTACACAATGTTTGTCTTCAATCCACACCTCAACCTGTTTTGTTTTACCAAATGCACTGGCACACTCATGAGCAAAGGCTTTGCTTTCAAGAGGCTCTTTCTTCCAAAGCTGAGGAGTGCGCTGGGTCCCCCCCTCTTGCCTTGGCTGCCTGGGCTGTTCCGGAGGGAGTCCTGCCAGTAGCTGTCTGAGGGGACTGTCTACACTTCCCGCACCCTCAGACCACGACTCATCGCCACACCTACCCACCCTCCTGCAGGTTGCCCAGAGCACAGAGGGCTTTTTCTCACTCATCTTTCCAGGAAGTTTCAGCCCCTCTACCCTCAATTGAAAACACAATCCCCTTCCAGCCGGATAAGGGGCAGGCCGGCAGAACTGCCCAGCGGTTGCTCATTTTGATTCCAAACGTTCATCTGATCTGCTCTGCCCCTCCCTGGCCACAGAAGGCCTTTACCCTGCCTGACTGTGTCTTCCCAGCCACCTAAAATCCTTCTGAACTTCTTAAACCTTTGCTTTTAAAATTATTGACATCTGGAGTCCATTTTCTTTATTTCCTATAATTTGAGCAGAAGAAAAGTTCTGTCAGATTGATGGGGAAGCTGCACATGCCGGAGTTGCTGAGAGAATCAGAGCCCCCGTCAACAGAGCCGCCCAGAAATCAGGTCCCTGCAAAGGCGCGAGGCAAAGGGAGGCCTGGGTTTGCCCCTTTGCGACATTCGTACGCGGGAGCATCAGTAGGCATTTGCCAGCGCGATGCAGTGAAGAGCACCGGAGGCCGTGCTCGAATCGCAGTTGCAGTCTCTCTGCCTTCTTGCAAGGGGGGTGTGTTTCCTTTTATTAATGTTTTCCGTAGCATCTTCCCCTCCCGCTTCCTTGGGGAGGTCCCTGGGCTCTGGCCTTTGTCTCTGAACACGCGGAGTCGAGCATCAGGAGGAGACCAGGAGGGCTGGGAGGTCCTCCTGACACTGCTCGGGCACCAGCCTCCGCAATTACCGTCACCTTTGCAGCAGACGGTAATTGAAAAGTGCGAACCACATGGGCGCCAGTCAATAATGGCGCCGCTCACAAATGACACTTGGAGCTTGCCGCGGTCGCTGTCCCCGGCGCTTTGCTTTTCACCTTTTATCCTTCTCAGCATCATGACTTAATCCACTCTAATGAGGTGAGCTCAACTGCCAAGACCCAGCGGCCACACGGCTCCCTGGCCCCGCGTGGGGTTTGTAAGAAGCTGGGAAAGAAGGGACTTTGTCAGCCTTCCAGGAGAGAAGCCGGTGCTCCTTTGACAACGTTTCCTCGGCCCTTCTGCGCCCACCGCCCCCCCACCGCCCGCAAGGCCTCTCCAGCCCTGCCCGGGAACCGCCGAGCCGTGTGCAGCGTGTTCGTCTTCAGGTGGGCCCGGCTCGAGGCCGCCTGCCTGCGCTCAACCTATCGCCACGCGTGCTTCTCCTAGCTTGAAGGACACGGCTGGTGGCCACATGTCACTGTTGACAAACGGCAGGTGACTGCCAGCAGCAGCGGCAGCGAGAGTGCGCATCCCTCTCGCTCCTGCTCCTAACCCATCTGCCCACGCGTCTCCAGCTGGAAGGACCCGGGTGCAGAGTGCGGCGGCAGGAGCGGGCGAGGTGGCCCCGCTCGCGCACACGCGGGGAGGGCCGAGGACGACCTGCTTCTGCCCGATGCGGCGGCGTGTTGGAGAGGAGGAAGCAAGCGTTGGTTTAATTGGTGGATCCCATATGTTCTCCGTGGCAGGGCTCTGCAGCATGGCGGCTTTGCCGGGAGATCAGATGTCACCGCACCGCGCTCACACCTGCCCCGCTGCCAGCCTGGCTCTGCGGCAGCCTGTACTCATAATTAGCCGCGTCTCCTCCGCCGGCTCCACACTGCTCGGCCGTGTGTCTCGGTCTCGGGCAGCGCCAGGCCTGTGCCCTTCCCAGGCGCCCGGGCAGGCCGGCAAGGCGCACACCGACTCCGGAACCTCTGCAAGTCCGCGCGGCTCCGCCAGCCCGGCCCTCCCTGTGCCTGCCTCGCATTTTTATAATCGACACAGTATTTCACTCTAACGGCTTTTTTGGTTGAAAGAAGGGAAAAAGAAGAAAAGACAAGTACAATGCCCTGAAAGCTCGTAGGATTAACCGCATGGTCTTAATAAATGTAGATGCAACCCAGGCAGGGAGGAAAAAAATTTGGCTGTTACGCGGCTTGAAACTCCCTCCCTTTTCTCCAGCCTTAATCTGATTTTTGCCAATTCCTTTTGATCTACTGGGGGCAGGCAAGTCAGGTCCGCAAGTACAGATGGACTAAATATGGAGATTAGCCCCTTCTCCTCCTGCCCGGGCTCCTAAGACCTGATTAAGTCTAGAATCACGCAATTGTCTCCGAGCTGGCTATCAGAGTGGCCGGGCTCAGGAGGGCGCAGGATGAAGGCTGATTTTGTAATGGATACTTATTTTATCCCAGTGCTGTAAGAAGATTAGGCCTGGGGGTGTCACATTAGCCGTGATCTCTGGGCCCCTGGTCGTCTCTTGCCGGTTTCAAACACCTCTCCTCGGCCTTAGAACAAACAGGGAGCTGGGACCCAGCGGCCCCATGTCGGGCATGAATAATTGCCCACTGCAAACTGTTTGAAGATCACAAAGTGCTGTGTAAATTACTCAGTTTGGGCTTTAGTCGGGGTGATTTGTGGTGACTTATTGAATCTTTTCACAGTTCAGAATTAAACTTTCTCCGCAGCTAACTGCAGACAGCATAGAATGAAAGTTGAGCCTTAACTGACAGACCCCTTCTCAGATCAATCTCCGCCAAAGCCCCAGCAGAATCCTGCGTTCAGAGCGCCGCGTCCCCGTGTTTCAGAGCGATGCTGGACGCCTGTTCTTAGCCACACTGCTGAGTTAGCCTATTCAGCAGACAACTTAAAATAGCGATTGAAACCGAAAAAAAAAAAAAAAAAAAAAAAGGAGGGGAACTGCTTGTTTCCAATCACCCACACGTTTTTGGCAAGAACGCTTGGCCAATTTTCCTACCAACATATCCAATTTATTTTTTGTTTGTTTTCAAACATGGCACATTTCTTTAATTAGTGAGGGTAAACAAGTTAGAAACAGGGAAAAAAAGAAGTTTAAAAATTCTAGTCGGGGAAACGATGTCATTAAACAACTTTCAATTAGAGGGAATTAGCCAGCCTGGTAGGTTTCCGAGTTAATTCTGGGGAAGACTGACTGCCCTGGGTGTTCACGCCCCAGTGCCAGAACCAGTAATTGTCATTGGAGCAGGAGAGTGAACGCTTTTGCATTTTAAGTACCTTTCTGCGGTAGGTTATTGAAGGTTCTATATTAACTGGCATTTCGAATCGGTATGCACTTTTTCTTTGTATCTACCTGATCTAAGTTGTTTTTGGTAAATACCAATTATAAAATAAAGAACAAACTCTGTAATATCAGAAATAATGATGATTTTTAATATTGCAAAATATTTTGGAAATAAGGTAAGAAGACAGACAGTTACTCCAAAGGGCTTTCATTATAAAAATCCCAGATAGTGTTTGTATGTTTTTATTGTCTTATTAGAAAACTAATAGTTCTGACAATCTGTTTTCTAATTATCCAGAAAATTGCGGTCAGACATTTGAACATATAAATATTTTTAAATCACATACCATTAAGAAAAAAGAATTAAAATTAGAATATGCAAGTAACAATATAATTATCTGGTTAGTGGAAAAGTTGTCATAGTTTTCCTGTGTATTTACTTATTTCCTCATTTGTTTTTATCTTTGTTTTTAAAACAGGTAGTGACTAGATATTCATAGTAATTAAGGTTTTAGTCCATTTCCGAAACTGTGAAACAAATGAAATCTAGTCATCTTCAAAGCATCCTTTACCTTCCTGAATAGAATAGTTTTTGTTTTTATATTATTACTAAGATATGTTTCTCACCTAGTAAATACCAAAAAAAAAGTGACAGGCAACACTCAAATATGCTGTGCTTTCTTTTAAAATAGGATTATTAAATGAAAAAAAAATCAGCACAATAATAAGTCTCCCTTGCAAAAGTAGGTAAACTTCATGGTCCTTATAAGAATCGGCCTAGTTAACTATTAACCCCAGTATTTACCTATATTACAAAAACAAATACAATGTTTAGAAGGATAAACTAGTTTCAAATGTATACCTATAATTTTACCATATACATTTTTCATACATTTTTGTTTTAATTTCAGGGTCACAATTTTCTGATAGATGTAAAAGAGCAAAATACCCAAATATTTGAAACAAAGAGGCTTTTTTTGTTCAGTGGTAAGAACAATCTAGATACTTGTTTTGGTTCTCAACTTCATTCAGACATTATTTATCTAAATTTAGGCCAGTTTATTTCTTGTAGGAAGATGTATGCTCACAGAAATAATGCTATTTCCACGTATTTGATGGCTATCACATGCAGGGCATTGCACTCGGTACCTTAGTGACATGTGGGCGAGAAACTTCTAGAAACGTCTGACCTCTGCAGAGTCATGGGAGTGTGAGTGGTGTGTGTGCACGGAAGGAAGGAGAGAAAAGACAGCCTCGTAGGTAACACACATTTTTAGCATTTCTGACCTTCGCAGTCTATTCTAAGTACTTTGTGTGCATTAACTCACTTAATAATGTCGCACAGTGGAGCTGTTCTTATCCCACTTTGTGTTGGGGACCAGAGGGGAGGTGACACGCCCAAGTCCACACTGGCCAGGACGTGGCAGAGCGGGGGTGGGAACCCACTGCTAGGCTCCAGGGTCCTTGCTTATCCACACACCAAAGGACCAAAGGAAGTTAAACTGTAGTCAAATCTGTAGTCAAACCAGATTGGAATCCTAGCTTTACTATGTTACGGATATGAGATGCTGGGCAAGCTACTTACCTTCTGTTTGCCTCTGTTTTCTTATCTGTAAACTGGGAGTAATAATAGTACCCAGCTCTTAAGGTTGGTGTGAGTTTTAGTGCCGGAAACAAAATAAGTTCCCATAAACATTAACTATATTATGTGTTAAGCACCTACTATGTGTTCAGGCTCTGGTGTAGATGACACAGAAAATATAAAAGAAACAGACAGGCCTTGTCATCACAGGCAGGGGACAGATGTTGAAAGGAATCAGGAGAACAATGTAAGAGATGAGTAGTTTCCTTTAAAAAATAGAGTCTGTCATGCAGATGCATTGCGGATTATTGTCCAATAAAGTCAGGAGACAAGGATGGTTTGATCCTGAGACAGCCTCAGGGGATGTCAGGCTAAAGAAGGCCTTGAAGGATGGGTAGGGCTTAGAAAGAAGAGAGGTGGACCTGTGACAGCACAGGCTATGAGGTCCAGACCTGCAGCAGGAGGACAGCACTCTGAGGGTCTGGAGCTGAGGGCTGGGTTTGTGAACATTGGAAAAGGTAAGTCAATCCAGAATTTGTGTTGCAATGATTGGGCTTACCCTGTACACAAAGATGGGGAGATGTGGAGTGTTGCAGCAAGAAAGCAGTATGACAGATACCATAGAGATGAGTTTAGGTTAGCTTATCCCCACGCACAAGCCCACTAGTTTAGCATGAGTGGAACTCAACAGGCTAGAGGGGTGGGGGCAGGGTGGGGGCAGTGAGAACGTCTTGGCAGCCGACCAAGTGAGAAATAATGGAACTTTACATTGGATGGTGGCACCAGGAATGGAAAAGAATTATCACATTATTATAATAGTTATAATAATGACACAGACACAGCAATACTGATCACCTACCCTGTGTGCAAGTACTGCAAAGTACACATATTGCCTCATGTAATTATTTGCATATGTGTCTCATTCTTGCTTATATTCTTGCCACTGAGTTATAGCTTTCCCTCTAAAGCCAACATATCAGCTATTTATTGAATGTTGACTTGGTGTGAGACACTGTTTCAGGCACTTTCCAAACATGTACAGCTTTATCGATTTCTCCCAGGAGCCCAGCGTGGGAGGACCATGTGGAGGAGAGGGGAGCAGCTGCAGGGAGACTGGGAGAGGGCGCTCTGTTTCTCATTATCATGCAGGTGCGGCCGGGCACCCTGCGGCTTGGCCTCCCCACTTCTGCTGGGGTAGCCAGACAGAGAAGTAGGGTGATTACTTCAATTCTGCTTAATTATCTAGTTTTTACAAGCAGCATTTAAATACATTAAATAGATGTTTACATAAGTTTTGCAAACGCTAGAAATACTACCATTTACCATAATGGAATCTGCCTAAGTGTGAAAAGATCTGTGCTTATCATAGTTTCTCATCTGATAAGAACCTGACAAAATCCTCATTCTCCTGCCCCACAACCAGAGACTGTGATTTAGTAGGTCTGGGCCAAGGCCCCAGATTCTGCATTTTTACAAATATCCAGGTTACTCTTATGCACACAGAAGTTTGAGGGCTTGGACAAGCTGCTGGCTTTCTTGATTTTCTCTTGATGGTAGCTCACTGAGAAACAGAATTGTGAGGAACGAGGAAAAGAGAAGAACCAAAACAACCTTCGAGACAGAAGGCAAGTCAGCAGTCTGCATGCCTTGCTCTTTGTGGGATAAACAAGATTCTTCTCACCTGAGGCACAAAACCCCTTCCTTTAAGGATGTCTCCCAATCCACCTGCAGCCCTTAGCATTTCCGCAGAGCAAATGTGTCTTTCCTGCCTTTCTTCCCCCATACCTGTATCCCTGTGACTGGTTGGAATTTGTAGGTCTTCATTGCATATCGCTATTCAAACAAATAAAGGATTTGGTGCAGACACTTTCTGTTGCATTGCAGAGTACAGGGAAATTTCCCTGGGTTGCAGGGTACGGGGAAATTTCCCTGGGTTGCGATGACATTTCTCCATTTCCTGTGCCATGGAGCTCTTGTGCATGCTCGAGACCTATGGCCAGGTGCAGGGAGGCCAATTTGAACCTCCATTTCCCAGCCTCATCTCTGCCGATAGCATGCACAGCCTCCCTGGGATTCCGCCTCCACGAGAGTTCCCCGGAGCAGGAAAATTGCTCTGAGTAGAGGCAGGCAAAGGTTAGATCTTAGAAAGGAAATGTTATTTCTTTGAAAATTGCAAGGGTCAGTTCGATAATTGCCCAGTGGAAGTGATCCGTGGCCCCAACCCCATGTTGACAAACATGCCACAGGCTCTTTGGTAATGAGGTGGGGCCTTCGTCAGGGATTTTGGCCGGTTTTCTAACTCCTGTAACATGGTCTTCCTGCCCCATGAAGTGCCTGTCAATCCCTCAGGTTTATTAATAGAGATTAATCAATAAAGATAGGCACTGGGCTCTTTGGAACAGTACGCAAGGTCAAGCAACTGCAGGGCAAACCCCAGCCTCTCACTCAGCCCTGGTCTTTTACTGATGTCTCCTGCCCAAAAGATGCATCCTCTAGGAAGGACACAAAAGGAAGAGTGCTGACCTGCAGTAATCCCGAGTCTCCTTCCCTTGAGGTCTAGGGAGGAAGCTGATGGCTGCTCCTGGATGCCACTTGGCATACGCCTTCTTGAATGGGTGGACAAGCTGGGGGCTCTGCAGCCCTGGGGAAGCACCTTTGCTGTGGTGATGCCATGGTTTCCATGGGGATCATGTTTATTCAGTTCCATGTACTGGGTACCACTCTGGCTCCCCCACATACAGTCGTGTGCTGTCCACAGCAACCACACACAGAACAGTGGTGCCAAAGGATTATAATGAGCTGGGAAACTCCCATCACCTCGTGAGGTGGCCTTCCTGACGTCGTAGGGCCACACATTATCCCTGTGTTTGTGGTGATGCTGATGTAAGTAAGCTACTGTGCTGCCAGCCATGTGAAAGCAGAGCACAGACAATTGTGCACAGTTCACGATACTTGATAATAACACACGCCTGTGTTACTGGTTTGTGCACTTCCTGTGCTATACCTTTATGGTTACTTTGGAGGGCAGCTCTTCTACTCATTAAAAAAAAGTTACCTTTTAAAACAGCCTCGGGCAGGCCCCTCAGGAGACATCCAGAAGGCTGCGTCATCACGGGGTGACAGCTCCACACCTGCTACTGCCCCTAGAGACCTTCCAATGGGACAAGAGTGGAGGTGGATGACAGAGACACTGACGACCCCAACCTGTGCGGGCCTAGGCCAGTGTGTGTGTTCGTGCCTTGGTCTTAACAGAAAACTTTAAAAGTAAAAAAAAAAAAAAAAGAAAAAAGAAAAAAAAGAATTAAATATGGAAAAAAACTTATAGAATAAAAGATATCAATTGTTTCTGTGCAGCTGTACAATGTATTTGTTTTAAGCTGTGTTAGTACAAAAGAATCAAAAAGTTAAAAATATTTAAAAGTTCATAAAGTAAAAAAAGTTATAGCAAACAAAGATTAAGTATTGCAGAAAAAATGTCTTTATAAATTGAGCGCAGCCTAGCGCGGAGGGTGTACGAAGCCTACAGCCGTGCGGAGGAGGTCCTCAGCTGTCACACGCACTTACCACACAAGGGCCACCTGGAGCAACGTCAGTCCCGCAGGCTCCATTCCTGGTAGGTGCCCTGCACGGGTGCACCATTTTTATCTTCCATGCTGTATTTTTACTGTGCCTTCTCTGTGTTTAGATACACAGATCCTCACCATTGTGTTGCAGTTGCCCACAGTGTTCAGAACGATGACACGCTGTGCATGTCTGTAGCCCAGGAGGAGTACGCTATCACGCCAAGTCTGGGTGGGTAGTAGGATGCACCGCCCGGGTGTTCCCACGATGTTCGCATGATGCGGGGATTGCCTACACGTGTTTCTCAGAATGTAACCCCTTCGTGAAGCAACTCACAACTACATACTCACAAGTATGCCTTTATAGGATCACAATATATAGTTTTAAATTAATTCAAGGTATTTATTTGATGATCAAATTATTATATTACCTTGTAAAATGGAGGAGTATCTCTCCTAGGTAAACATGGTTAACATTTGAAACATTCTTTTGTGAGCGTTTAAATGCATGTGCATCTTTTGAGAACATTGAAGTTGCAATTGTTGCGGACACCTACTTTTCTCCGATACATTGTCTTATATTTAAGTTTCTCTGTCCCCAGACGTTTGAATAGATGTCAGTTTTTCACTCTTAGACACAAGACTGAAACAGCTCTCTCAATTAAATTACTAACCGTATCCCTGAGTTTGTCGTTAAGAGATATTCCTTCCGTGGAATTGTTGAGATAAATTGTCTCGATGTGCTAAAACTCTTACTATATGTCATCAAAGTGCTCTGCAGAAAAAGTCTGCCAAATTTAACATCCCACTCAGAAGTGGCTGCGAACATCCTGGACAGACTGAGGCACCGCTTGTGAGGTCTCAGCAGCCAGGCGAGGCGAGCTTCAGCTTGGATCCCGCAATGTCAGGCAAGAATTTCATCACTTTGTGGGCTACTTTTTCTCTTATCTCCTGTTGCATGCTTGCCTTTTTTGTTCATTGAATTTTAGTAGAAATGTGTATTAAGAATTATAATATGGCAAACAGATTACATCTTTTTTTCTCCATTTAGGGTGTTTTTGATATCGTAACTTTTGAGCTCTTCCATAGCTAGATGTGTTTAAAATGCCCCACTCCTCAGATCTGATAAAGCAAAATAATTCATTCTGTATAGTAATTCTTTAATCCATTTGAATAATTTTTTTCAAAGGATGTAAATTGGGTATTTGCCTTAGTTTTGGAAGCCATTTCCTGAGTGGCGCTTCCTTCCTCATTCCGCTCATTGCACTTTGGTCACATCACGACCCCTGAGACTCAGAAGACTCTGTCCTGAGGCATCTGTCCTGGTGTCCTGACCATCAGCATGTGGGTTTTTCTGCCAGCAACAGCCGGCGACTTGTACCGTGAGTAATAAGGCCCCACGACCACCCTTATGTGTGAACACATCCATACAGACACTTACCTGTCTTTGCTTTGCAGGAAGTTTGCAATCTTTTGTGCCAAGGCTAAAAAATCCATCTGATTCTGAATATGGGCTGGGGAGTGATGTTAAATCTGTGTGTGACTGCGAAATAGAAACTAACATTTTTGGAGCTCTATCTGTAGAGTAAGGACCAAACTAAGTGAGTTTTATGCACCACGACACTTTTACGACACGACGCTGTTATTGCCATTTTCCGGAAGAGAAAGCTGGGTGGAAAGAGAGGAAGTAATTTCCCTGGTTTTCCAATTCTCAGAAGCTTTGGCCAGGCGTTGTGAGGACACGTTCCACTCAGTCTCCCAGTTCAAAAATAGCAGACACCCCTCTTTCTCAAGAACTTTTCTGCCATTAAATGTTTTTGGCTTTCTCTGTTTGGAGCCCACATACCCTGCATACCCTGGGTAGGTTGTGTTTTAAAGACTTCAATAAATGTTTGCAATTTCTACCACAAAGTTTAGGCATATTTTCATGGATGTAGTCCTCTATGCCTTAGAGTATCTCTGGCTGTTACGAAAGGTATATGTTTAACTTCTGGGAAGTGAGGGGGGTGGATGATAACTGTTTTTGTTATGTTGAACTTTTATCTGGCAATCTTGATGAATTCTCTTCTAGTTGGCATGTGTTGCTTTATTTCCTTGATTTTTCAATATAGATAATCACATCTTCTGCAAATAAGGAATAGTATCTCATCCTCACCAACTTCTATGAATCCTTTTTATTTATGCTCCATTATTGCTTTGATTCAGGTGTTATGAAACCACGTTAAACAGAGAAAGAAAGTGACAGGGAACCTTGATTTCCTCCTCATTTAATACAAAATGTTTCTAATATCTCATTATTCAGGAGGGTGTTGGTGTCAGGCTTTGCTGGATGGCTTTATTAGAATGAGAAAGTCTTCCTAGTTTCCTAACAGTCTTTCTTTCTTTTTTTTCTTGAATGAGCATTGGATTTTATAATTTTCTGCCTCTAATGAAATAAGATGTTTATTCCTTATCATTTAATAGAATAATCTGGGTAAATTGGGTTGATAGATTTTTCTATTGTCAAATCATCCTCACATTCAAAGGCAGATGCTATTTGGTAATCATGTATTATTTTTATAATTACTAGCAAACTTGTTTTTTTTAACCAATTAAGTATTATTTTACTTCATTTTCTCTATCAGATTTTTTGTTTTATGTTTAGTAGAGTTCTTTAGTAGTCACTTTAAAAATTTCAAAAAATTCATACCTAATCTATGACTGCCCACATGAAGTGACCACGTTTATACATTGAAAGCTCTGGAAACATCTGAGAGCAGTTTAACTCCATCTCACACCGCCACCTTTCACTCTTACTGTCATGCATTGTACGTCTACCTACAGTGTCGGCCCCAAAAGACATCAATATTTTGTTTTAAACAGATAATATCTTTTACATTTTTGTTTTTTCAATGACTACTATTTCTTTCTGGAATCGTTTTCTTTGTACATGAAAAAGGTTCTTTACTATATTTAATACTGTAAAATCTGACAGGAACAAATATTCTCAGCCTTTATTTATCTAAGAATATCTTTCCCTTTAATTTTAGAACAATATTGTCACTGAGAATAGAATTTCAGAGCTTTAGTCATACTATTGTCTTTTCTGTGTTTCCCCCTGAAGTTACTGTATGCCCCTCCCCCACCCCAGATGATTTTAATATTTCCTCTTTATCTTTTTTGAACAGTTTGACAATGATGTGATGACCCCATAACATGAACACATGGACAATTCTTTGATCTCAGCTTACCTGTCCTGTTAGTCATAGTTAACGCATTTGATTAACTGCTGTTAAAAATACTTTTTTACTGGGCTCTTGGAAAATTACTCTCTCAGCTCTTCTTCTTCCTCACTAAGGACTCCTTCAGCTTTCACCCTCTAGGTGATAATACGCAGCTTGCTGTTTCAAAGTGCTGTGTGTGTATGGTGATTCACAGGTTGCACCTCCAAACCACACCTAGCTCCTGAACCACAGTTTGTGAATCCAACCATCTTCCCAACGTTTCCACTCAGGTGTGTGAGGAACCTCTCAACCTTAACGTCTTGAAACAAGCTCTCAGTGTTTACCTCCAAACCTTCTCCCAGTCTTCCCTTCCCTAGTAATCTGTAACTACATTCTTTAATTTGCTCTAAGATCTTGGAATTCTCATTAAATCCTCTCTCTTTCTTTTCCCTGCTCCCTGTGTAACCCGACGTGCAACTCGGTCCCGGTGCCTTCAGGGTCTGTCCGACTCCAGCAGCTTCCCTCCCCTTTCCCTGCTCACCTGCCAGGCCTTGCTCGGGTTGTCACGAGGGCCTCTTTGCCCTCACGGTTTAGTACTGGGGAGCAGTCAAGGTGATCCTTCGAACATTTGTCAGCAACAAGTAGAAAACAGAATTGTAACTGAGCACAGCATTTATAATAGCATCAGACACAGTATATGCCCAGAAGTATCACTGAAGTTATTTAAGTCTTCCACTAAAAAACCTATAAAATATTATTGATAGAAAGAAAAATTAAAACAATCTAAATAAATTGAAAGTCATACCATGTTTATCAATTGGAGAAAATACTATAATATGTGATTTGTCCCCAAACTGATCTATAGACTTATTGCATTCCCAATAAAAATCTCAACATAACGAGTGTGTGTGTGTGTCTGTGTGTGTGTAGTTTGGCAAGTTTGACTAACTTCATACTATAGCCATGTATTGATTTGAGTGCTTTGTGAATGTGAAAATATAAGGTAAAATGATAATTACCTGGGATATGATATAGAGATAAAAACTCCTTAATTTGTGGACTTGTGGTAGGACACACACACACACACAAAATCCATAAAAGAAAAGATTGATAAATTGTACTACATTGAAATTAAATATCTCTGTTTATCGAAATAACTGCTTAGAAATGAAGAGAAAGAGACAGAGAGACAGGAAAGAGAGAGGACATTTGCAGCACAAATATCTGACGCAGGTGTGTATCCGGAATGTACAAAACATCTCTGCAGATTAAAAACAGAGTGGCAACTAAATAACAGAGGAATCAAAAGATTTTAAGAGATACTGGACAAAGACAATAATAAAATGGCCAATGAAATGTTTAAAAAGACGCTTCATCTCATCTGTCATCTGGAAATTGATACATAAAACCACAGAATTTGATACCATGCCTGTCAGAGTGGGCAACTTTAGAGCAACTGGTGATACTAAAGGCTACTAAAGGTTCCGGAGGAACCAAACACACACCCTGCATGGCCGGTGGGAGTGTCAGTACAGCTGCCTTGTGACCCGGTGGTTCCACCGCTGGTCTGTGCTGCAGACAGGTGAAAATACACGTGCGGGAACACCCACTGCAGTGCTACTCACGACAGACTCAATCAGAAATGAGTGGTGATCGATAAACCATGGTATCATCGCACAGTGAAGTGAGATGGCAACGAAAGCGAATGCTCCACGACCGTGTACAGCCACGTGGACGAAGGGCATAGGCATAATTTTCCACAAAAGAAGCCAGATCCAAAATAACACACCTTGTATGTCATGTGTGATTCCAGTGGCAGGATCCCCGCCTCGCACAGCATGGGGGTGGGCCACTTCCTCCTGGCCTCACCACCTGTTACCAGCCCAAGCTCTCGCCATGTTCCCATGACACCGTGTGCTCTCAGTCCTGGGCCTTGCACAAGACCTGGCCGAGCACTCGCTCTTCCTCTGCCTGGAGCACTGTGGCCGAATTTGGCCTGGACCACGCCCGCACATCTGCCGGCCTCTGCCCAAAGGCTGCCCGACCAGGCGACGCTGCTCCGCCTTGTGCTTCCCCTGCGCCATCACACTCGCTCCGCCTGGCACGCCTGTGGCGATGCGTTTCTTTTCCTGACGCTCTTTCTCCACTAGACACTGACCACCCCCCGCCCCAGGAAGGGATGAATCTCCCTGATTTACTGCTGTATTTTCTGAATCTGGAAGGACACATGACTGTCACCAGTGCCAACTACCGGCCAGTGGCACATGGGAAAGCCAGGTCTGGTGTGGGGTTTTACCTGGGCAAAGATCTGTCCATGCACCCAGACTGGAACACGCCACCATGCTACATGGTCTCTTCAGCACAGACCTGGTGCTAGAGTTCCGTCTGCCAAGGTGGCTGAACACAGGTCCCACTGGGCTGAGAGGGCTGCGATGTCCCAGTGGCCAGGAGCCAGGGGCTGTCCCCGTGAGGCCACTGTCTGCTTTGCAATAGCCCATCACCATAAAGCGCCTGTGAGAGGACAGCCTTGCAGCCCAGGCACCTGGTGAGGTGTTTATGATTTGTTCGGAGGCATTAGCGAATTTTGCTCAAATGTGCACTGAACCATGTTTCTGCATATTTCACAAATAATGAGAAATGAAGGTCTAAACATCCCATGTGAGGGGTTTGCATGCAATTCCTGCAGTAGAGACGCTCACCCAAGGTCTTAGAACCTAAACAAGAACACAGTGTGTTTCAGGAGCTTATTCGTGGTGTACAGGCCACATTTGGGAAATTTAAATCCCTCCCATAAACAAAGGTGATTTCTGGGATAGGTGTTCTTGAAGATGGTGGGTGAAGGCGAATTTTCACAAAAAGAATAAGAAAGAAAGCTTTAAAATACTCAGATTATGCTATCCTATAGCCTACATCGAACCCAGAGAACATGGTCACAGATATTCTAGTAATTTAATGCCCTGTGGTATTTGTTCTCATCTGTAAATGACTAAAGAGCTTTTTCTGTCTGATAAATCTCTGTTTTAAAAACGATGACTCGGACCTCTCTGCCAGGAAACAATTGGAAGTGAACGATGTGGTGTCACTGTGGGACACCCTTCCCCAACATCTGGTCCCAGATGGTCACAGGGACGCTGCTCAGAGTGGATCTGCTCAGGGTGCAGAGCTGGGGCCTTCCCGAGAGGGCTGTGGCCCCTCCTGTGGGCCCCTGTGCCCACCTGGTCCTCTGACTGTGGCTGTCCCCACCATCCACCTTCCACCCCAGTCCCCTAGCACGAGGCACAGACCCTGTGGCCCCTCCTGCCCCTCCCTGCCCCAGAGGAGGGGTGTCCTGTGACCTCTCCCGGCCGCACTCCCCTGCACTGACCCCTGGCCCCTCCCGATGCTCCAAGCACAGCCCAGGGAAACCCAGGCCCACTGGCCTCACTCTCTGTGGCCTCTGCAATAAAGACTTCTCACCGCCCTGGTTAAACGTGAGGCACCCACTACCCGCAGCCAAGTGCCTCTGTGTCTTCCCGATGCTGTGGTTCTCTGTGAGACTGATTTCCTTGGGTGTGGATTCCCTGACCCGCCCTGTGTCAACTCCAGGAGAGCAGCTCTTACCTGCAGCAGGTGCTCGACAGGGACCCGTGGACTGAGTCCTCCAGAGATCTGAGGGCCTCGCGGGGCCTGCGGCTGCAGACAAGCTGCCCTCTGGCCCACTCGTCCTCTCTACCACCATGTCATCCCCCTGCGGAGACCTTCCCCCCACGGAGCGAGGGCCAGCTGCCCAGGGCCCTGCTGAGAGCTGAGTGCAAATCCCCTTGGGGCAGCCTCCTCTTCCTCCCAAGGAACGCGTCCCCTGGCAGAGGCTGGCATCTGGCAGACCCACAGCATGGACCTGAGAAATCTGAGTACGAACTGGAGACTACCAACGAGTAAAGACCCTTTCAAAAAGAAGGGAGCAAAGAAAACAAAAAGCCTGCCGACTCCCACCCTGCGCACACCCACCTCTCCTACGGGCCAGCGGACCCCCTCCTCGCTAATCTGCCGCAACCCTGCGCCAGGAGTCTCCTGTCCAGGGAAGTTCTGTAGGAAGAGACACCTATGAACATGTATAAAAGTTACTCAAAATACCTATTCGAAGAAGTCTTTGACTTTTCTGAAAGTTTAAGACATTTTTAACTGTCCTCCAGCGCTTCCCAGACATGGCGGCACTGCTGAAACTCAGTTACGCTATTAAAGGGCTCCTTGCAGCGCGTGGCCTGGCACAGTGTGGACACAGACGGGCCCCCCCGCTGTGCCCATGGTGACTCTACTTCCCTGAGCGCTTTCGTCTGAGCATCTGACTGAATCCAACACAAAACTGCCCGTGGGTCGCAGTAAGCCCTGCGGATGCTCCCACGGAGCCGCGTCCCCAGCGCAGTCAGGGCACAGGAGACGGGTGTGGAGAGAGAACTTCCGGTAAAGGGGATCTAGGCCCCCAAACTGAAATCCCCCCAGGGTGTGTTCTACGCACGACACACATCAATGTCTGAAAAGTTACAGAAGATGGGGGGGGCAGGAGGGAAAGGGAGTTCAGAGGGCAAGACGGGGGAGGACCGGAAAGAGAGAGAGGGGAGGGAGGAGGAAAGGGAGGAAGGAAAGAAGGAGAGATGGAAGGAGGGAGGAGGGGGGAGGGAGGGGGGAAGAGAAGCAGAAGGCACGCTCTTCCTGGAGATTTGGCGAGTTTCTTTCTCCTGTTCTAGTAGCATTAACAAATAGAGCAAACCTTCATGACAGTTGTTCCTTTTAAAATGAAATCATTAGGCTGTGGATTGCAAAGCCTGGAGAGCAAATAAAGCAAACAAAAGATGATTTCTGTTTCTTTATTGGAGGGTCTGTCTAAACCAATGAATGCCACTTAAAGGCAAAGCCTGTAAAATAGCAGTCTGCATAACATGTGGCGAGGCCCATCCTGTCTGTGTATAAAAGACTAAAAATAAGAAGGGAAATGGGAAAATCCAGACACAAGAGGATAATCCCAGCCCTGAGAGCACAGGGAGCTGCCCTGACTGCGGCAGCCCAGGGACGGCATCTGAGAGCAGCGCAGTGTGGCCGGCGGTGCTGGCAGTGACGTCCTTCCGCTCCGGCCTGATGGTCTGGGGCCCCAGGCTCCCCCACCGTGGAGACCCCCCTTGCCCTGGCTGCTCCTTGGGGTGTGGCTCCTTCTGATCCCTCACCTGGCTGCTCGTGGCCAGGCTGTAACCCGTCTTTGCTCAGTGCTCGCTCCGTAATGATCCCTGCCTCCCACGAAGGCCACGGCATGAGTGAGACGTGACGCCGAGGAGTGAGGCAGTGTGTGAACCGAAATATTATGGGTAGGGCAGCCCACTGCAGACCTTTGACGTAGCAGCCCCTCCGGGGGGAGCTGGACGCAGAAGCCATTGTCCTCTGGCTGAATTCCTCTTCACTCCCACGGGGACAGGGAGAGCAGGGCAGAGTCGATGCAACGATTCCAGTTGGAATGCAGAAGGAGCTGCAGGCTGGGAGGGCTGCAGGTCTCTCCACACCCTGTGTCTATAGGAAATGAAGCCAAGGAGGCCGCTCAGCACATTTAAGGCCTAACATGGCAGACACAGGGATCGTCCTCCACTTAGAAAGATGAGCACACACCTACAAACCATGAGTGAAAGGAATACGTCGGTTACACCGCAGAACATGCTTGAAAATGATGCCAGTTACTATAAACATGATGCGTCTCCCAGATGGTGAATTCCGCCCCCCAGACCAGGTGACCCATGAGGAGGCGTTAGGCTCCTCGCTTATTCCAAAACAAGCTGAAGATCACTTTCAATAAATAGGTATGCTTGTTCATAACTCTAAGATTAGACTTATTTGATGATGACGTGATTTTACATGTGGAAAATCTGAAAGATTCAACACATACGCGGGAGAAACTGTCAGAACTAACGAATGAATTCAGCGAAGTTGCAGGATACAAAATCGCTGCACAAAAATTGGCCGTGTTTCTATATGTTAACAATTAACGATCTGCAAAGGAAATTAAGAAAGTGATTCCATTTACAATTGCATCAAAAAGCATAAAATACTTAGTAATAAACCTAACCAAGGAGGCAAAAGACTTGTATTCTGAAAACTATAAGACATCGCTGAAAGAAATTAAAAACACAAGTAAATGTAAAGATATCCTGTATTCATGGGTTGGAAAACTTAATATTAAGATGTTAATACATCATGAAAGAGATCTACAGATTCAATTCAGTCTTGTCAAAATTCCAACAGTGCATTTTGCAGAAATTTAAAAAAAAAATCTTCCTACAATTCATATGGAGTCTCCAGAGACCCTGAACAGACAAAACAATCTTGGGATAAAACAAATTTGGAAGTCTCACATTTCTTGAATTCAAAACTTACTACCAAGCTACACTAATCTAAGCAATGCAGCGCACTGTGCCATTAAGACAGACATACAGGCCAAGGGCATAGAATAGAGGTCCCAGAAACAAACCTGCACATGTGTGGTCTGATGATTTTTGATAAGGGTGCCAAGACCACTCAATGGGAAAGGACGGTGTTTCCAACAAATGGTGTTGGTCAAACTAGATATCCACAAACAAACAAACAAACGAAAATGAAATTAGACCCTTACCTTATACCATACATAAAATTTAACTCCTGGTAGATCAAAAACCTAAACATAAGAGCACAACTATAAAACTCTTAAGAGAAAACATAGGGTAAAGATTCACGACATTAGATTTGGCAATAATCTCTTGCATCTGAAACCAAAAGCACAGGCAACGAAAGTAAAAGCAGATACACTGGACTTTTGGACCCCGGTCATTAAAATTAAAAGATTTTTGTGCATCAAAGAACACAACCAAAGGAGCAAAAAGGCAACCCATGGAATGGGAAAAACTATTTGTAAATTGTATATTGATAAGGGGTGAATATTCAGAATATATAAAGAATACCTACAACTCAATGACAACAAAAAATTTAAAAATGAGCAAAGGAATTGAATAAACATTTCTCCGGAGAAGACATGCAAATGGCCCATAAGGACACGAGCAGGTGTTCAACGTCACTAAACATTAGGAAAACGCAAATCGAAGCCACAGCGAAATACCAGTTCACAGCCATTAGGTGACTAGTATTAATAATAAATGTTGCTGACGAAGTCGAGAACCTGGGTCCCTTATGTGCTGGTGGAAGGATTGCCAAATGGTGCAGCCACTGTGGAAATCAGTGTGGTGGTTTCTCAGCAAGTTCAGCAGAGAATTACAATACCATGCGGCACAGCAATTGCCCTCTGGGCACGTGTCCAGAGGAGAGGAAGGACCAGCGTGCAGAGACAGGCACGTAGTGCGTAGGTGGGGATAAGTCACTGCCCTGCGCAATCTTACAGGGAGCAATTTTTCCAGTTGTTTTCCAACAACTGCTTAGAATATTTTGTTTGATTTTTTCATAGAATCGACTTATTTTGAATACACTGAATTATCTGACTCACACAAAATATTCCAACCAGCTGCTGCTTCTACTCAGGGAGAGGTTCAGAGAGTTGACCAGCATGAGCAGTTGGGATAAATTAAAACCCAAAAACCAAAGTTCAGCTTTTTCCTATGGTCTATAAAGCGGGAAGGCAAGCGGGGCAGGGGCACAATTATCTTCATGGCAGCGCCAAAAATAAAGCAGCTCCTGCCTCGCAGCTGTTAGCTCTGCAGAGGAATAAAAGGCGCAGGAAACCGAAGCCCTGGCTTTCAGGGCTGTCGCTGCCTGTTGCTGCCTTTAATTGCCTCAAAAACAAACCCCCAAAAAACAAAAAAAAACAAATGAAGCTAATTTTAGCCATTCAACAGATTCCACTGGGGTGCAATGAAAGTGAAATGAGGTGATGGACACAGAAACACTTACAGGTTTAAAAGTGATACACGAAGAGGTAATTACTTTTATTACTAAACAATACATCCGACGGAGGAGGCGGACTGCCCAGCGACCTTCTGTCTCCTACCTGCTCCCAGCAGTCAAGGAAAATGTAAGTTGCTTGGGGATTACACTGACCTCCTCCTCTCAGACATTTGCTATTCCCCGTCTTGCTTTCACTCACGGTGTAAGTCTAAGATTCTTGTGTGTGAATGGGTAGGGGATTAACGGTGAGAAAATAGACACAGAAAAACATGGTCAAATATTTCTAAACCACATGGATGCTTCCATTTGGAGTCTCTTTTGAATCCTGCCACAGGATGAAGGAAGCACATGAAATTTTGATGGCAAGAAGACCCTTCTCACCCCCTCCCCAGCACACCAAAGAGAATGGCTCCCCACCTGCCCCCATGTCCTGCCCCCCTTAGGGTCAAGTGAGGGTCTTCACCCTGGGGTGGGAGCTCCTCTCTCCCCACCAGGGGCTGTTTGCTGCTGGGCAAGGGACCGGGGCTCTGACCCACCCCCGACTCAACTCCTGCTTCCAGCAGAGCTGCTGTTTCTGTTTTTGTATATACTGGGCTTCTTTAAGAAGATTTTTTTTTTTTTTAAAGGAGGGTTGTCCTATTTCATGGGGGAAAGAGGTGGAAAGAGAGATTGAAATGGTAATTGCTGTACTAGTTTCAATTGTTTACTTCTTAGAAAAGTCATTTTCTGAGCACCTGACCATGACAAAAAAGAGAATTAAAGTCCCTGAAAGAAACCAAACAGAAGCCGAAATTCTCTTTATGTGCTGCCAGGCCTGTTCTCTCATTTCCAGCACAAATTTAAATAAATAAAGCAACTGTTCTTCAAGTTCTTCAAGTGACTTTTCTATTACCTGACTTACTATGGAGAACAATTCTGTTGGGGGCTTATTGGACCTGGTGGGAGCGAAATACATTTTTCTCATACAAATACCCACTGCATTCGATCATCAAACCTCAGTCCGAACCAATTCTCAGAGAACCTCCAGGGCTGACCTCTCCCCTCCCCGAGGTTCTGTCTCTTCCCAGATCAAGGGTCCTCGCTGGGGTATAGCTTTTTGTGTCATTTTCTTTGGGCCTTTTTTATTGTAATTACTAAGATTAAAAAATACATAAACAGACAACATTATACATATTGAGTTTAACCTCACCCTGAAACTGGAAACTGGTCTCTATGAACCCCAGACTTCTGTGTAAAATGCATGATGCTTCTCTTTAGATTGCAAAGGGAGTAATTGAGAATGGAGGCTGTTCACTTTGACAATTCTCTGGGTAAATATCTGTACTGATCAGAGACGATGGAATCCTGTTGTCTGCCCAGTGGCCTTCCTCATACTCAACCTGCTGTTAGTATCTCACCTACTCAGAGATAGAAACCATTTAGATAAGAGTTGAACGCCTGAAGACCTTGCTGTTAGGTTATTGCATTATCTGCATCGAGGGACATGAACTAAGGCTGTGGAATGGCCTGTGCTGGCCAGTGGTGTCGCGTTAAGCAAATGTCAATTTTCGCCACCCAGAGTGTCATCCGGTGCCAAAATCGTCACATCACAAGGAGCAAATGTCGATGCCACCCAAACCTCATAATCCAGCAAAGCTGAGAGGAGGCTTGGAGAGGAACAGAATGCTCAGTCTCACAGTTCTTGGCTGTGTAAACTGGCCTCGGAGAAGTTCGATGACTGGTCTTTCTTTAGACAGCTCCCTTCTTTCTACTAAATGTCCCGTGATTTATCTTCTCCTACTGCCCTGATACGTGAGGATTTTATCAGTCACTTCTTTTCAGCGTCCTGACAAATCTGGGTGGATTGTAGGTGAAAAATCCACCTTCGACTTCATGGGGGGTTAGTCTCTGCTGAAGATCTCTCTCTGGTGGGGTCCTGGATCTTGCAGTCTCATTCATGACTTTGACCCATATCACTGTCCGTGATGTTTACAGATGATTCACTTTGAAGAAAGAAAAAAAGTCAGTTCCGCTTGATGCTACAGAATACAGATATATGAACTGTGACGCAAATCTCCAAACCTGCAGTGGGGGAGACTAGGCATCCATTGATCATTGTGTTAAAAAGTGTGTTAGGAAACCAAATGTTGGGCTTTCAAAGTTTTACGATAAAAGTTAATGTGCTTAAGATAATCAATCTCTGTGGCGCACATCCTTCGGTAATTTTGCTCCTGTCATCAAAGGAGCCTCCTGGGATGGGCGGTCGCCTGCGCCCATAATGAAGCACTTCATGCAGAAGCAGCTGTCACCTCACCTGTTTGCCAACCCGTCCAAAGGCTGGAGAAATTCTCCAATTTAGCAAGCAAACTTAAGTCATTATTAGAAATGACAGGGAAACCTGATGAAATTGTACTTTCAATTGGAAAACAAAATTGCAATCAGACCAACATGATTTCCTCATGGTCTGACCATGCTAATGCCAGTCGAGACATGGGCAAATGTATTTAAAAGTCATCATGGAGCATTACCATTCGATCTCCTTTCACTGGCCCTTATTAATATAAAACTTCAATTTGCATGTAAATGCGGTCAACTTTCATATCATCAAAATACATGAGGCCTGGGAAAGTAATGAATTGAAGTTGGATGCAGCAATTACTGACGTTTATAAAGAATTTTAAAGAGGTCAGTCTAGCCTTGGCTGAGAAAATGAGGAAATCAACAGGGAATATTGTCAATATAGCAACCGGGGGACTTGGAGTCAGTCCCAGGTGTTGGGAGCGAGATGATGATTAATAGAGAGGGCCCGAGTCGCCTCTCACCCAGGAGGGCTCGGCCAGACCCCAGGCACAGCGACGGCGCTGCATGAAAAGGTTCTTGCTGGGTCCCCTCTCGAGCCTCCTCGCGGTGCGTCCGGGGGGAATAACGTAGCAAGTGTTTATGGCGGGAGCCGGCTGCAGGTTTAATTGGGCTGCACATCTTTTCAGCTCCCTTCCATAGTTGATATGCAGTTTAAGCTTTTTTCCCACCTCAGACACACCAGAGCCACTGGGATTTTAATAAGGCACTCGAGTGATGGCCTGGCTAAACATTGACTTAGTTGCTAAATTGAGTTAAACTGCCTCATTGTGCTGTAATGG
>RJWJ010022540.1:0-26755 GCA_004363605.1 Indri indri | reverse complement strand
TACCATTTTAAAATACCTATTATTTCCTTCATTAAGTAATGAGTTAAATACGATTCAAATGTATTCATTTTAAATTTTCCTGAAAGCTATGTTTTTAACTTTCTAAAAATTGTACTTTAATGGGAATCAAGGACTCAGTATCTTTAATCTTCTGGTGATTCGATACACTTAAAACCCTCAAGTTATGTCTGGACAAAAATTTCTATCTAACATCAAAGGGCAATGGAACATTTTCTGCTATTCTCAAATCTTAGGAAAGGAAAACGTAGCTGAGAATTTGTCACTAGCACTCTTATTATTTTGTCAGAATTGAAATACCAATGTTGTCCAGGAAACTTAAACATTAGAAACAAAACAAAAATTAGGCCAAAGCTGGTATTTTCCATGGATTTCCTAGCAGAAGAAATGTGAAACTCTTTTGGAGAAATGATCCAACATTCCGAAAGCAAGGATTAGCCGCTAGGGAAAAAAATTAAACAGAAAACCCTGTTAAAAATAATTCACAAACAAAATTATAAAATGCATAATGAAAAATAATATACCATCAGTGAGAGTTAAAAGATGTAATACAAGATGAAAAGGATGTGTAATAATAGATGAATTATCTGAAAGAAATTATAAAATTAATATATACATGTAATATAATGGGTAAAGATATTTAACAGGAAATTAAAAGCAAATTTGGCAAATAGAACATGTGAAAAGAAATAAAGTCTGAATTTTTTAAAAAACTGTGAGATATGGGTGAAGAAGGGATTATAATAAAAAATACACATCACAGAAAAATAAAGAAAATTATATAGATAGAGATGTCACAACAAACATTATAAGGCACTTTAGATATAATTAAGAAGGTAAATAGTCAATAAACAAAAGTAGTAACTGGGAATTTTCAATAAGTCATTAAAGAAAATAATTCTCAGATTTAGGATTGACAAATTCTGAACAGACACTATTGGTAGGACTGCAAATTATTACAACCCCTATGGAAAACAGTATGGATATTCCTCAAAGAAATAAAAGTAGACCTACCATTTGATCCAGCAAACCCACTACTGGCTATCTACTCAAAAGAAAATGAGTGATTTTTATAAAAACGGAATCTGCTCTCGAATGTTTATCACAGCACCATTCACAATTGCAAAGATATGGAATCAACCTAAGTGCCCATTAATTGATGAGTGCATAAAGAAACTGTAGTGTGTGTGTGTGTGTGTGTGTGTGTGTGTGTGTGTGTAAAATACATATATACATATATGTACATATACATTTATATATATACATGTCAGGAAGTACTACTCAACCATAAAAAAGGAATGAAATAATATTATTTGCAGGAACTTGGATGGAACTAGAGACCATTATCCTAAGTGAAGTATCTCAAGAATGGAAAAACAAACTCCACGTGTTCTCACTAAAAGTGGGATCTAAATGACGGGTACACATGGGCACAAAGAAGTGTAAAGGACATTGGAAATCAAGAAGGGGGAGGGTGGAAGTGAGGTAAAGGATAAAAACATAACTATCAGGTATAGGGAACATTATTCTGGTGACAGGCACATTAAAAGCGCTAACTTCAGCATTACACAATTTACCAATGAAACAAAAACACTGTATCCCCTTAATATTTTGAAATAAAAAAAGAAAGAAAGAGGAAGAAAGAAATAGGAAAAAAAGACGAATGTTTAACCTAACAAAATCTAATATTAACCAGTATTATTTGTCTATTCTTTGCCAGTTTTCCATTAAAACTCAATTTGCCCCTTCTAGTATTAAAAATGAATAAATAAGAAATAAATAAATCAAAACTAGACATAGCACTGATTTGGTGAATATTAAAGAAAAGGAGCTAGTCCATTAAAAATGCATATGTAATAGCATATGATGTTCACAGTGCAAAAAATATAATTTAAGATAAAATACTATAGACAGCAATGAGACATTTCAGGTCAACAAAAGTTTTAAGAAAGCACACTCATAGGCTCATCAAAGAACTCTTTTTAAAGTAGCTCAGAGTAAATTATCAATTATAAATATAAGAACTATTAAATGTGTGGCAAATCTAAATGAGCCTTGACTTTTAAAAAATGATAATACTATTACTAATAAATGTAACAACTCATTGTAAGGAAAAAACAAGTTACAATTAAAATACTAGAAAAAATATACACCGCTTTAATTAAATGCTCCTTTGAAAGTCACCCATGATGTCCGTGTTGCTAAATACAAAAGTTAATTCTCTGTTCTTATTAAACTACAAATAGTCTCTTAAAAAAAAAGAAGAAAGAAAAAGGAAAACACTTTTGCTTCCAAAACACGCATGCCTTTGCCTTTCTTCTTATCTCTTTCTATGCTATCTTTTAGTCTTTTGGGACACTCAATCCCTGGAAGACCTCTCACAGAGCCATAGTTTAAAATGTTTATGCCAAGAACTTGCAAATTTATACCTCTAGCTCTTACCTCTGTTTTGAATACCAGGCTCGTATCCAATTTCCTATAGCATCTTCATTAGAGAGGCTAATAAACACCTCAACTTTGGAATCTGCAAACTTTCTTCACACATTACAATTTGTCTCAGACCAATAATCTTAGAATCAATCCTAACTCTTCTCTTTTTCATATATTGTATTAATACATCCAACCTTTCAACAAGTCTTGTTGCTCTACCTTCAGAATATATCCAGAATTTAACCACTCTCTTAGTCTTTCCCAGACCCTGTGAAAAAACATATAATCCCAAGTAATTTGGGATGTAGAGAAAACTATATTTTTCTCCTTCAACCTTTTAAAATATTTATTCAAATGTTACTTTTACAGACTTATTCACTGATTACCTTAACTAAAATTATAATCTACCACTATTACTATATATCCTCACATATTTTTTCTTCATAAAATATATGACTTTTCAATACCTGTATATATTTTATTTTATTTATTTTCTGTCACTTTATAACTGACTATAATCTTTATGAGGGAATGAGTTTTCTTTTCTTATCTTTAGTACTCTAAATTTAGATGTTTGGTTCTAGTGGATTGAATTGTGACCCTCCCCCCTACCAAATACAAACATACATAAATCCACTGCCTAACCCTCAGAATCTGTAAATGTGACCTTATTTGGAAAAAAGATCTTCACAGATGTACTAGTAATTAAGACAGTGATCTTGAGATGAGATCATCCTGGATGATTCCAGAGCACCCTAAATCCAATGATAAGTATTCTTATAAGAGACAGAGCAAGAGAAGACACAGAGAAGAGGAGAGGGCCATTTCAGGACAGAAGCAGAGCTTGGCATTATGCAGCCACAGCCAAAGAAATACCTGGAGCCACTAGTAGCTGAAAGAGGCAAAGAAGGATTCACCTGCAGAAACTTGGAAGGAAAATGAGCCTACCTACACCTTGATTTCAGATTTCTGCCCTCTAGAACTCTAAGAGAATATATTTCTGTTGCTTTAAGTTTCCCAGTTTGTGGTAATTTGTTATGACAGCCCTAACCAAACTCACATACTGGCACGGAGCAGATATTCAACAAGAATTGATTATAAATCTATAGTTATTATGACAGTGTGGCATTGACTCAGATATGAACTATTTTATCATTGGAGCATAACAGAGAACTCATAAGTAGAAGAAAGACTTTTGAAATCTTATATATGAATTTCATGTAACCTGGAAAATGAATAACTGTTCAAAGCATAATAATGGTACAGTGATTAACATATGGAAAAATCATAAATTGTATCTTAATATCACACTAATTCCAAATGTGAAAGATACATCGTATCACTTTTAAAGACAATGTAAAATATATTTTGTTTATCAAAGTATAATTTATATTATAAAATGACATTTATCATTTTAAGTTTACCATGTAATACTTGAGAAATTTTCCCCATGGTAAGGCTATTAGAAAACAGGAACTCTAGTGGTTGTATGGTGGGAAGATAAATCATACACACAACTATTTTGGAAAGTTACTTGACAGTGTAAAGATGCACAAGCCCAAAACTCCATAATTTCCCTGCTCTATATCTACCCTATGAAAATTCAAACATATGTGAACAAGGAGACCATGAATACCCATTGCAGTACTATATTTAACAAATAAAATAATAAATATAAAAATGTCAGATATTTCTTAACATGAAAATTGATAGCTTTCTATTATTTAATGAAATCTGATATAGAAATTAAACAAAAATGGATATCAAATTATCATAAATGGATCTCAAAAATATAATGGTTAAATAACAAAGCATGTTCCAAAATAATACAGAGAAAGTGATAACATTTTATTTAATTTCAAAAACACAAACAATATGTTATGCTATATAAGAAATGTATGCATAATCAATAGTTTAAAATACAGAAATATACAATGGGGTGATAATCATCAAATTTTAGCTAGTAGTTATATCTTATAGCATTTCTTATAATCTTGTTTATGGTTACATTGCTGTACCAATTACTTGTTCAATTTTTGGCATGTTTGAAGTATTTCACAACTGGAAGTTGAACATTTTAATAATACATCGATTTTAAAAAGAGAAAGAATAGATGATTGGGGCATTTTGTTACATACCAACACATGACTGAAGTAATCATCTACTGTAATCCTGTTCAGTTCAGTGAAAAGTCTGAAGGTTTGTGAACAGAAATGCAATTTGTCATATCACTGAGAACATTTTGTTAGATTAAGTGGAATATGAATGCTCGAAGGGAAGGATATTAATATATCGTGTTCTATTGATATTTGAGGTGACACACAATAGTACTGGAAAATAGAGAAACTTCATGAAAAATAATATATAAAAGAGACATAAATGACTTACCAATTGACTCTAATTTGTCTGAGAAATGGGAGTGACATTGGCTGACATGGGGAATACAGAGTAGTAGTACTTTTTGAAGACAAATTCTAAAAGTTCTCCTTTTCTCATTTTAAATGGAAGTTTCCATTTTTAAATGAAATGCATATGGAGAAAAAATAAAGTTAAATATAGTTATTATGAAATTCTCAACATTCATCAAAAATGAGAGTTGATGAATAAAAGTGAATGGATCAGAAAAGGGAATTTCTTGAACATGAAAAATGCTTCTTTTTTGATAATATTCTTTCTCCTTAAACTTTGATTGTTTCTAGAAATTAGAGGAGAAGAAAAACTATGACTCATTTATAAAACTGTGACTCAATCATACTGTAATATTTCAGGGCTCACATCATTACATCTCCTTTCTGCATTTCTCTATGACTGGTTCTGATGGTCCTGTTTGATATCCAGATAATCCATTTTTTTTAATATGGCATGTAATTTGTAAACACTCCATATAATGTCAGACACGCAGTACAACTGTAATTAGAATTATTATGACCTAGCTTCTTTCTTAGAAGCTTTAATATTTTCAATTACATGTGAAAGAAAAGTTTTTCTCATATGTAGAAGGAAAAGGAATTATAACAGAAAAAACTGTGAAATACAGCAAATATAGAATAATTATTTGACTTAGTGAATATAACTCACCAAATTAAATTAAGTTCTATAAGTTGGTAAATGATTAAATATTGTAAAAATAACTAATTTAAAATAAAAATGTATTTGAAATGCATTTTCTGTCTTATTGAAAAAGTTTTTAAAAACATTATAAGAAATCATAATACCAATCAACTATTTCATATTTTCAGAATTTGTGATAATGATTATCATCTTCAAAATAATACCTAACTCCATGTCTTCATAAAATTCTATGACTGGTATTTTAATTTTATTTTAAAAAGAAGTGTATGAACTGGAATTCCTGTATGAATAAATACTTGAAAATGATGATTTTTGTTTTAAATTTGGAGATATCATTTATTAAATAATAATTAAAATAATTCAGATTGAACATCTCAGTAATATAAACTGTTATCCGGATTTATCATTTTGTGAATTAAAAAATTCCCCTTGAATGAGACAATACTTCAAAAATTAAGTTTAGTTTACAATTTAATGTAAAATAATGCATTAGAATTATCCCTAAAGACAGTGTTTAATGGAGAAAAATGAAGACTATGAGTATCAAAGCATGGAGGAGAGTAAAAAACCAATACTTTGGGGAAAAAATAAATTCAGTCAAAAATAATTTTTTTCCACTTGATACAGTGTTGTGGTTAAAAAGTATCTCCTCAGAGGTCTTGAACACTCATTCTGTTGTAAAGGTGAGGGGTCTAAGGTCCCTGACCTAAATCTTGGAGGACTTAAGACTTCTTTGACTATAAGAATATGAAAGAAACAATGCTATGTAACTTCTGAGACCTTGCCCAAATGGGCCATGTGACTACTGCTCAGTCATTTCAGAATACTCACTCTCAGGAAGGCCCCAGTGTTGCCAGACTGGGAGAAACCCAAGCCATGTGGAAAGAACATGAATAGGAGTTCTAGCTGACAGGCCCCCTATTCCTAAATTCAAATGCCCAAGATCAGGTACTAAATATGGGAGCAAAGAAGTAATTTTGGAAGTGGGTATTCCGGTTCCAGCTGTCCTCTCCTCCAGCTCTTTGAGTCACATCCAGACATGTAAGTCTTCCCAGATGATACCACATCATCGAGAAGAGTCGTCTCCATTGTCCCCTTTTAAAATTCTTGACCCACAGAATCGGTAAGAATGATACAATCTTACTGTTTTATACCAATAAGTTTGAGGTGGTTTGTTATGTGGTAACACAACTAGTATACATAGGAAATCTCTTCTTCGTTATATAAACTCTACATAAACTAGCATGTACTTATTTCCTCATCTTTTCTCCAATCTTCTCTTTCTCTATACTAAAACTAATCTGGTTTTATTTTCTGCTCCTTCAACAAACCAGTGGCTTTTAAAAAAATACATTATATAAATTGCATTATTAACTCAAAATATAGTAAAATTCCTAAGACTTTTTACAAAATTGGGTCTAATTTGTTTAGTTGAAAATATCCCTGTCTTCAAATATCACCTATTGTATAACATTTAGTTGGCCACCTTTTCGTAAACACTTTGAGTGCTCATAATGGCCACTCAAAAATATTTAAAAACTCTATATTTAATCTCTAGACTAAATCTATGACTTAAATATTCATATAGGTTTCAAGTAGACAGGGTCCAGTTAGAAATAGTATATAATGCAAGTAGAAGTATCCTTAACATGCCAGGGATTTATTTTCTTCTACAAAACAAGTACTACACGACAGTACAGGACTAGAAGAGCAGCCACACAGTGACATTAAACATTTGAGTTACAGTCATGAAAATATATTATTAACATTTCCTTATAAAGAGGTGTTATATAAGATCACTTACTGCCTATAATACCTTGAGGCACGATGCCTACATTCTAGGCAAAAAAAAAAGGAAAGGCGGAAGCAGCAAAGGGCAAAGGTCCAAAGATATGAATGTCAAATCTGTGATTTTCTAAAGGCTTTCCTGGAAACCTCACTTTGTGATATCCAAATAAATGTCACCTGAATCACATGGTTGTGCCAGAAAACATGGACATTTTGCTTTCCTGGAGAAACACTAGGCAGGAGAAGAAGTTTACGAATAACTATGCATGGCCTGTTAATACTGTCAAGATATTTCCATTTTTAATATATTACAAAATTGGTACAAAAAGTGACTGACTTTTTACATTTTAAGTTAAAAAGTATGTATATTACATATAGTGGCATATTATACACACACACACACACACACACATAAACCAACCAATTTCTGCTGAAAAACTTCTGCAAAACCCAGTCATATTTTTTTTTTCATTTTTAGCATTTTTTTTATTTCAGCATATTACAGGGGTACAAATGTTTAGGTTACACGTATTGCTGTTGCCCCACCCAAGTCAGAGCTACAAGTATGTACATCCCCCAGATGGAGCTCACTGCACCCCTTAGGTGTGAGCACACCCATCCTCTCCTCCCCCCTCCCACCTGGCCAACACCTGATGAATGTTACTACCATATGTGCACATAACTGTTGATCAGTTAATACCAGTTTGATGGTGAGTACATGTGCTTATTTTTCCATTCTTGGAATACTTCACTTAGTAGAATGAGCTCCAGCTCTATCTAGGATATTACAAGAGGTGCTAGATCACTATTGCTTTTTGTGGCTGAGTAGACCTCCATAGTTTACCTATACCTAATTTTATTAATTCACTCATGTATTGATAGGTACTTGGGTTGTTTCCATATCTTTGCACTTGTAATTATGCTGCTATAAACATTCAAGTGCAGATGTCTTTTTTATAGAATGTCTTTTTTCCATTTGGGTAGATGCCCAGTAATGGGATTGCTGGATCAAATGTTAGTTCTACTTGTAGGTCTTTGAGGTATCTCCATATTACTATCCATAGAGGTTGTACTAGTTTGCAATGCCAAGAGCAGTGTGTCAGTGATCCTATCTCTCTGTATCCATGCCAACATTTGTTATTTGGGGACTTTATGATAAAAGCCTTTCTCACTGGCTTTAAGTGGTATCTCATTGTGGTTTTGATTTGCATTTCCCTGATGATTAGAGATTTTGAGCATTTTTTTCATGTTTTTTGGCCATTGGTCTGTCTTCTTTTGAAAAGTTTCTGTTCATGTACTTTGCCCACTTTTTAATGAGGTTGTTTGATTTTTTTCTTGCTGAGTTTCCTGAGTTCTGTATAGATTCTAGTTATAAGCTCTTTATCAGATGTGTAGTATGCAAATATTTTCTCCCATTGTGTAGGTTGTGTGTTTGCTCTCATGTTTCCTTGGCTGTGCAGAAGCTTTTTAATGTGATCAGGTCCTATTTATTTATTTTTGTTGTTGCTGTGATTGTCTTTGGGGTCTTCTTCATAAATTCTTTGCATAGGCTAATGTCTATAAGAGATTTTCCAACATTTTCTTCCAGAATTTTTATAGTTTTATGGCTTAGGTTTCAGTCTGTTATCTACCATGTGTTGATTTTTGTGAGAGGTGAAAGGTGCAGATCCTGTTTCAATCTTCTGCATGTGGCTATGCAATTTCTGCTGCACCATTTATTGAATAAGGGTTCTTTTCCCCAGTGTATGTTTTTGTCTGCTTTTTCAAAGATCAGATGGCTACATGAGGGTAATTTTATATCTAGATTCTCAGTTCTGTTCCATTTGGTCTATGTCTCTGTTCTTGTGCCAGTACCATGGCGTTTTAATTACTATAGCCTCATGGTATAGCTTGAAGTCTGGTAAATTAATGCCTCCCAATCTTTCTGCTTAAGATTGCTTTTGGTATATGGAGTCTTCTCTGGTTCCATACAAAGCATAGAATTATGTTTTCTAGATCTGCAAAAAATGATGTTGGTATTTTAATAGGGATTGCATTGAATCTGTAGATTGCTTTGGGCAGTATAGACATTTTAACAATGTTGATTCTGCCGACCTATGAGCATGGTATGGTTTTCCACCTGTTTATGTCCTCTGCTATTTCCTTCCTCAATGTTTCATAGTTCTCCCTGCAGAGGTCTTTCACCTCTTTAGTTAAATATATTCCTAGGTATTTTATTTTCTTTGTTGCTATTGTGAAGGGTATTGAGTCTTTGATTAGGTTGATTAGGTTGGCATATAGGAATGCTACTGATTTCTGTACATAGATTTTGTAACCTGAGACTTTGCTAAATTCATTTATCAATTCCAGTAGTCTCATTGCAGAATCTTTGGGGTTTTCTAGATATAAGATCATATCATCAGCAAAGAGCAATAGTTTGACCTCTTCTGCCCCCGTTTGGATGTCCTTGATTTCCTTCTCTTGTCTGATTGCTCTGGTTAGTATTTCCAGCACTATGTTGAATAGAAGCAGTGATAGAGGGCAACCTTGTCTATCTCCAGTTCTAAGTGGGAATATTTTCAATTTTTCCCTATTCAGTATGATGTTGGCTGTGGGTTTGTCATATATGGCTTGTATCATTCACAAGGGCATAGCCATCAAGGCCTAATCACCTCCCAAAGGTCTCACCTCTTAATAACATTACTTGGGGATTAAGCTCCAACATGAATATTAGAGGGGCACGTGCATTCAAATCATAACACCAGTTTAAACACAGTTATTTTTTCCTTCATTTTGTAACGGCTAATATACCAATGTTCTTTGTGTATATCCAAGAGGAAGCTAATGTATATAAATTCTCCAAATTTATTTACATGCCAGTATCATTTTTCCCTCTAATTCTTTTTGAAAAAAAAAATTAGTGTCCTCAAGAAACACTGAATGGGAAAATTTGTCTTTTGAGATAATTAACTACCTGTTCTTCATTCTTCAGTAGCTGTTCCTGGGTAGTAACACTTTATAGATTATTAGAACACTGATGCTTCTAAATATAAATGGTCTGAAATCTTTCGGAACAAAAAGTGAGGACTTGCAAAGCTTGAACTAGGGACCAGGGTCACAAATATCAAATGTTTCTCTGCATTTGTCAGTGAGCAAATGACCATGTAAAATAAATTATTCATTTATTAATTCTATGCCCATATCCTGGAATTCTTCCAAATATATTTGTGAGTTAAGATAAATAAGGCACTTATTCTATGGCTATCTAGAATTAGTTCTGGGTTTCCAAGGGATATTCACAGTCTCTTGTCAACTATAGAATTCATTATTCCAAAGTAAACTTTACTCATTATTTAAGGGCTGCCTGGAGAAATGTTTAAAACTGGGAGAGACTGAAGAGTCAACTATTTTCAGGAATCTTTTATTATTTGGTTGAAATTTTCAGACATCCATTGCTACACTGAATTGTATTAAAAGTTCTGCATTGGTTTATATCTCTTTCTCACTGTCTTAAAAAATCATATAATTTGTATTGAACCTCAAAAGAATACACTAAGTAATATTTGTATAAACACATTTCATAACTATTATTTTAATAACATAAGAAATTTTTGCTTTTATTATAAGAGTTTTCTAAGATTTTGAAATTGACTATTCTGTATAATTTAATGAAAGACAAGTATATGTTTGCGACTTTTCTGAAAGGCAAAATTTAGGCAAGTTTTTAGAGAGGTAATGAATTGCTCTTAAAATATATGGACAAAATAAATCTCATTATGTAGAATAGAAAATGTTTCCAATCCGAATGATCTTAGAAGAATAGATTTTTTTCAGTTTCCTTGTAATTGTTTCAAAATAATATTTAGACCAAAAATCATGTATCTCAGTAGGTGGCCTCAATGATAATTTAAAAAATGAAAAGCTAATTAATTAAATTTATTATTATTTTAATTTTTATTAATTGTAATTATCTTTATTGAAGAGTTTTGTTCAAAAGAATATTGATAATATGAGTATTAAGGAATAGTCAACCTAAACTATACCCAAAGGAAATTATAGGGCTGATTAGATAATACTAAAATAACAATTATACAAAGTAGAAAGTGGAATAACAAAAGAAGTATAGATAAAATACTATAACAAACTAGTATTAATACAAAAAATTATTAAGAGAATGTTTCCAGATCTGGGGAATCAGGGAAGCTTCTTTGGAAGAACTGACTTTTAAGGTAGTTCTTAGAGAGACTCTTTAATAGAAAAGTAACCAACAAATATCAATAGCCCTGTAGTAGAACAGAGAAAATACAAGTGATAATAAATATATGAATTATTCCTTACATCACTAATAATCAAGTAACTGAATTAATCAATTACTATATTCCTCACCAGATTGGCAAAACAAAAGATGTTAACCAGGTTTTGTGGGACATAGTGAAATAGGTAGGCTCAAACTACGCCGATATAAATGTATGACTAAGAGCTCCATTGAAGTACAATACTTATATAGTCTATGTTCTGTAAATAATAAATATAAGTTTCCATCTTTCTGCTTTTGGAAATACATTATAGAAGACTGTGCAAGAATGTCAACTGCAGTATTGTGCTACAAGTAAAAAAAACCATAATACCCATTAGTGTATAAATACTAAATAAAACCAGTTTATCCATATGCAGAAAACAATGTGAATAATTTGCTTTCCCTGTTTCGACCTTCAGCAAAGTACTTACAATCTTTTTTTTCCTCTTCCATAAAATGGAAATAAAAACATTACCAATTTTATTAGGTAGTCATGGTGATTAAATAAGATAATCCACATACCACACCTACTGTACACTACACAATATGCAACCAATCAAATTTGATTAATATTATTAATTTTATTGTTTTTCATTTTAATATTACTCTCATGGTAAGACTTCTATTAATAAGTTGTATGGTTGAATAGAAGAAAAGGAAGCTTCAAACTGACCCATATTGTAGTACTTAAGGAAAGCTAACTCATAAGGCAATTGTTCATATTTTCAGTAAGTAAATGTACATGCATTTATGGCCTTAAAACATGTTTGGAGAAAAAACACACAAAACTGGAAACACTAATTATCTTTGAAGAAAAGACTGGGCTTGAGAAATATTCAAATGAGGATTTGTTTCTGTAAAGTTCTAATTTTTTATAAGAAGAAGTTTTCACTTATGTAATTTTTAAAATTACATGTTAAATACTGAGTGATTGAACCCTGCTAAAATTCATTGGGACAAGCAGTGTATAAATGGTAATGCATTCGGGTAATGAGAAATCATGGTCTCCTTCAGATGTCTAGAATTGGTAAGGTTAAATATATTTTAGGTGATATAGTTCTTCTGGTTAAACTGATAATTATTAACTTAATGATTAAGAGGTTATTTCTCAACACGGAATAGATCATTAGTGTTTCAAAGTTTTCATTATAAGTTATCTGTAATACCATGCCACTTATTTCCATGCCAGTTCAGTAATCTGATTACAAGAGATCATTCTTGCTAACTTTATTTACTCTTCAGTGATCTAATTCCAATAATACCAGCCTGTAGAAACAGTCAATTATAGCAAAAAGCACATTAAAGAATCAAACGTCCTGTGTAATAGACATAAAAATACCTTATTAACATTTTTATAACACTCTCAACTGAAACAAACAGACAACTTCCAATTTTAGCATCTGGTTCCAAGCAATTCTTGTTTGGGTGATAACTTTTTAAAAAACAAATGCTGGGCATCTTTCGTGGACTTTTCATCAAGCAACAGCTGTTCCTTTAGAACAAATGTATGAGTGTTGGAAGTGTGACTGATGCTCACTTCTGTTTTGTTGTGTGTGAAAAAGCTTTATGTTGGGTGAAATTCAGAAAGACAAATGGCTTCAAATCTTTTGAGTGGATGCCATAGCACAAGTTTAAATGCAGCTTCCTTTGGTTTTTAGAATATTTTCAGCCACAGATTTTACATTCAAATTATAGCCATATGAAGAAATTCTTCAGCACAAAGGCATTTCTGTTTTCATGTCCTCTTGGGCAGCTTTGGGTCATTCATTATATTAATCATTTATCTTCATAAAGTGTTTGGGTCTGAACAATTACTACACCAAAGCATGAAAGAGATATAGCTCGTCTGTTTTTGAATGCATTTGCACCAGATTCCCTTAGGATAATTCCTGTTTCAACTTAAGCTATTAAGTTTTTTGCTGAATTCAAATCACCTCATCGTGCTGGAACATGTGGAGACAAATACCCACAGATGTTTGCCTGAAGGTTCAGGCATATTTAAAAGCAGCTTAATTATAAGACACTATGAAGTTCTCCCAATTAATTTGGAGCTAAATATTCTACATCTGCTTAGTCTTCTAAAAAACTTAAAGAAATATTTACTTTTCAAATGATTATGGCTTTTGTCCCAAAATAACATATATTGGCATTTTAAAATCAATTTAAAACAATTTATATTTTTGACAGTGTTTATTATAACATTAAAAAACACAAGTTTTTGCAAATATACTCTATTTTGTCACGTATTTATTTCATGTTACATTTGCATACTGTACTGAACTTCTTGTTATTAAAACTTTCATACAAAACAGAAAGAAACCCAGAGCTGGTTAATTTCTATCTACTCTGAATAAACATATTGAATAAAATCAATTATTATACCAATAACAAAATTCTCATGCATAGAAAGTTTAACATTTCTGAATATCAGGAATTACAGCATTATGTAGGGTAAGACACCATTTTTGTATGAATTAGAAATAACCACTAAGTTTGAACAATGAAATCCAAATGGTGACTTTTCTCCCCAGGACACACAGTTTACTTACTTAGATGATTTTGTGAATGACACAAACTGAATGTCCAGATCACTTATCCGTATCATTATTATACCTTAAATTATTTGACTTTTTGATTAGTTTCTTCTCTCTCTCTCTCTCTCTCTCTCTCTCTCTCTCTCTCTCTCTCTCTCTCTCTCTCATTCTATCTCTATTTCCATCTCTTTCACAATAAACACTCTAAATATTCACCAAGTTTTCAAACACTCTAGCCTATATTTGATCCTCCCATTCTTGGCAGAAGTACTTTGTGTTCTACTTTCCGGAATAATGCTAATTCTTTCATCTTATAGTTGTTTGTTTAATTTGTATCTGTTCTTTTTCAGTTCCTTCTAATAGGATAAGAGGACATCTCTTCTCCCATGTTTGTAAAATGTATTGCCGTCAGGAATTTGTTCAATTGCTTACAAAATGGTTTACCAACTCTTATCCCCTCATCCTAAGTTAATGAGGTTGAATTTCAGGCCCCCTCATTTGCATTATCCCTTTCTAATTTTGAGTTTGTAGTTTTGTATTCTTACTTAAAGAGCCCTGCCCCCAGCCTCCAAATTGGATATGCTATGGACCCCATAAAACATGGATCTATTCTAGCTCATGCCATATAATTCTGTAGAGCTGTTATTCTTTGCTATCCCACTCCTTACTTGGACAGTTAGGCTTCTCCAAAGATTCTTGAATAATTATATTATGAGGTAGGACTTATTCCTTTAGCCACTGACAACTCTCCTTTGCCTCTTGCAGTCTATCATGATGACTGACAGACATTGTTATTTTTTTAACCTACCTTATTTTAGCTTACTTCATGAACTTCTGTCCTTCCTTTAATTCTGTGACACTTTTATTTCCTAGTTTTCCCCGTACATTTATAAGTCATAATGGAGACTCCTCATCTACTCTAAGTCCAAAATGTTGAGGTTTCTGGATTCATTCCACTATGTGGATATGATTCCTTGGCATAGTATAAACTAATTGGATTGTGGAATTACATTTACATAAATCTGAACTCTTACAGAATATCAAGTTTTACTAGCAATTTCAAGAACCCAGGTAATTGTTAAGCAAAAGCAAATCAGGAAGTGGTTCAGACACCCTTAGTCTGATTCCTAAATTCCTTGGTTCTTGTGTAACATAATCCCTCACCAAGGCTGATATATGAAACTTTTAGGGAGGTATGTGGATACTTCAGTTGAATGGAGAGAGCCTCCTCAGTCATCAAATATTTTAATTTTTACCCTGATAGTTATACAAATGGTATATGTGGCATTTTCCAGAGAGCCATGCCTCAAGTATTCATGGATTCCTGCTTTGTAAACCATAAGCAATCCTAAACCACCAGGCACATTCTACTAAAAGCATTTCATAGATAATCACTCTCCTGCTGGCAAATTAAAAAAAAAAAAAATTAGTTTGTTTGCCAGCAACTTTGGCATCTGTATGTTTACATAATCATAGTGGGTCACCTGTTCTCTTTGGACTCTGGGAGGGCCTCTCAGTAACTGGAGAGAATCATAAACCCTTTCTTTTACCATCTGACCTTGTTCAATGTCTCAGTGTGGGATATTACTGGTATATTTTCACTTTTGTCTTACGATACTTTCTGCAATATTTTACTTAAGCCAGCTAGCACTATGACCTTGATTTGAATTTGATTTGAACTATTCAATAGAGAGTAGGAATTCCCTATAGAAAGCATGTTGTTAACATCTCCCTTTACAGATCTCTCAATGTTCATTTACCAACTGATTACTTTTTCCCTCCATCAATCTCAAATATTTGCACCATTTTCCATGTGTCTATGCAAGCTTTTAATTGAATACATATTTTTTTCTCAGGTCAAATTTTTTGAAAAATTAGTATCTGTAGATTATATTTTAACATATTTCATATTTTTGCAAACACTGGTTTTCATAGGTCATTTTGTAATAGAGCCTATCTATTCCATACCAATATCTCGTAGATATCAGAAAATTATTTTTTCATTCATCCAATTCCAATGAATTCCGCAAAATGGAATTGTTAGAGAACAATTAGAGAACTGTTAGAGAACAACACTAAAGGTCACATTGTTCAGTAAAACTCTGCTATAATTTAGGCTAAACATGATTTTCCCATAATATTACTTCTTTAGCTTGTCTCTCTATGAATTACTGTCACTGAACATTAAAGATATAATATTACATGGTGATTAATATATCTAATAGTCCTTCCTGAGTGAAGGTAAAAACTTACTCCAAGTGTTGTTAATAAGAATGGAAGAATCATTATTCATTCTGTGGATTGAATTTGAGCTTTGTCTTCTACCCAAACACATTACTAGCTGTGGATAAATCCTCTAAAAACAAGATCCCTCTACCATCCCTATTTGAAGTAGCAGGCCATTTTCATAATAATGATGGGCCTCCTGGAATACTATTTCTATTAAATTCAATACTTTATGATCAACTCCTATAATTATTTCAAAATGCCTGGCACAGGAGCCAGTGCTGCTTAACTTGCCACATATGTTGTTGGCATTACTTGTTAATTAAATGTGTATAGTGTGAACAAAATGTCTACATCCCAAAATAATGGGCTTCACAAGATTCTCAATTAGGTATATTCTACCACCAAATACAATTTCATCTCTTTATGCCATAGGCTTCCCATAAATGTTCTCTGACATAAATGTATCTCTTGAGGGGAGTTATTTATAATTTGAAACCAACAAATCAAATCCAAATTCACATTCCCTGAGGCTTTCTGGGTTCTATGTCCATATTCTTTAAATTAATTCTATTCGCATTCACATTGGTATGTTCAAAGGAACAGATCGCATCAAGCTGTGACATACTAAGCAGGCAGCCACTATCTGCCTTCCATCATAACCAAGGTGCTGTCTTAGCAATATATCAAGTTGGTTTAAAGCTATATAGAGTGCAGAAACTCTGTTGTATAGTGTCCTCTGCTCTGTACAATTTGCTGGTAGTTTCTCTGGGAAAAAAAAGTTCTAGAATAGTAAACAAAGCCTAAGAACTAAGTGGTAACTATAGTCAATTACCTGTAAGTTGGGTCATCAGGGGGAGCTTTGTCATTTATTTTATTCAAATTATACAGGTAGAACATCCAAATCAGTAGGAGTCCAATTTCTCTCCTGCAAAAAACAGGCCATGAGATTTTCACCAACAAAGGCCATTTGTTTGGATGACAATGGCAAGAGATACTTAAACATTATATCCTCTGAGCTGTTTGCATGAAAATATCGTAATGGCTTCCCTCCATGGTAATGTAATCTACTTACAAACACCGTTTGCATATTTCCAAACACTTCCTCCCAATATCAAGCTGTATAACACATCACACATAGTGTTTACCCACACAACCAATAATAAGAACCTTGCTATCACACTCAAACAAATGTTATAAGTTTTGATAGATAAAGAATCTCAAAAGTGTCCCCTCAGCTTGATAACAAAGCTACATTCACCTTTAGTTCTAATTTGCCTGCAAGGAGGAAGTTATCACCCACCACAAATTACCTTTCAGAATAGGCACAGTCAAATTAAACGGGAAAAATATTATGTTTTGGGTACACATAAATATAAAGCTGGGTTTGGGAACACCATTAGAGGCAAACAAAAGTTTTAGAGGTGAGACAGATACAAAGTTATGTTATTGCATTCTCCTTCACTTTCTCATTACTGCCTCCTAATCCTAGAAACCTTCCAGTGTATTTTGTGTATTTGCTTCTCATATTAATCTCAGGACACAATGATTTAACTGAATCAACCCTTAATGATTTTTAAGCAAGGGGCCCTGATTTTCTATTTTTCAATAGGTCACATAAGTTATGGGGCTGGTCCTTCTTCAGCCAACTTCCCTTTGTCTGTGTTTTTCTTGTGCCTGTGCTCCCAGATCGAAGACTGTTGTCTCCAGATTTCGATGATAAGACTTATCCCCCTTAATCTGCCTCGAAGCTTGCATTACTTCTTACCAACAATTGTTAGCCATCTGTTCTAGGATCAAATTCTCATTGTGTCCATTACCTCTTTTTCATAGAAAAAGAAAACGTGCTTGCATTGTGGTGTGGGAGTCTAAAACACAATCCTGCCTGCAGTGCCAATCTGAATTCAAAAACTATTGATTTGTCACATCAGACTTACAAATCAGAGATCTTGCTCAGTACGAAGCCTTAGGGATGATTTCAAAGATGTAATAATGAGGCATAGATTAAATAGGGAAAGACTGGGGACCTTTCTTCTTCATTGAATGTGCTCTGGCCCAATATTCTAGATTTGTTCAGTTGCATTACTTATGCCGGAGTTACAAAATATCTTTTATACTTAGATAGCAATATGGCTAACATGACATTTTCCTGGAAATCATGACCCTAAATTTATTGATTTCTGGTTTGTTTTTCATAAGCAATTCTACACAACCCTGGAAAGTCTGCTAAAAATATTTTATAAGTAATGATTCTTTTGCTACCAAAAACTATTTAGTTTATTTTCCAGGAACTTTGCATTAATATGCTTACAGAAAGATTAAACCAGAACACCTGCCTTCTTCATTTCCTAGGAGTTTTCCCCCACATCTGCCTCCATCAGGGGAGAAAATTGATAAGGAGGTGCCACCCCTTTTATTGCCAGTTGTGAATCTATATTTTATGTATAGAACTCTCTCATATGGTCTAGCTATGTGTTTAAGGCTGAATATTTGATTTCTACTCGTATTTCTTAAATGCAAATTTGCATCATTACATATTGACTAGAAATTACATATTTCTTCTTAAACATGAAATGTAATGACGCTCGACACCCAGTTGATTTCACCCAATACATTTCTCTATAATTCCTGTCCTTGTCTATATTCTTACTGTGACTGCTTCAGTTAAGTCCTTCATGAATTCACACCTGGACCAATGCATTAATTTAAAACAACAGCTTACTTTATTTTAGACTTAGCATCTTCAATCTTTCCTTCGCTGTAGTGTAATTCTGATTCCTCTAAAATGACAATTTTATCATTGAACCTTGATTCAACACCATTTACTCTCAGCCCATTTTATAAGTAAAGACTGGATTCACAGCAGTTATTTCTTCTTCAAGATACATCAAATGATCCACCTCTACAAAAAAAAACAAAAACAAAAAAACTGCTGTTTCACAAATATGTTTTATTATCTCACATATAAAGTATTTTAACCATTTTGTTTCATCCTTGGTCATCAAAAAAATTCCTATCTGCTAACCATGACTGACTGAGCAAAACTACAGCCTTGGTTTCACATATCTTCACTAATTCTGGAATTACTTTTACGTACCTGAATGCAGTTGGAGAAAATTGCACAACTAAATCATGCTGATTTTTATCTCTTTAAAACCATGACCAAATCAAATGCTGCCCAAAAAACCCAATATTCTTCTATAGGCCATCACTTTCTTTCTCTTATATAAGATTAATTTGTAGATTCTTTTCTCATTTCAAATCTCTCACCTCTTTTTCCCCAATCTCAATGACAGCTGATGAATTTGTTTCTTATGTCACTTAAAAAAAAAAAAACAGGAGGAAAAGTGTACAGACTCCCATTATCATATATACTTAATGTCAGTATCTAAACTTACATACTACTCATCCTGCATCTTACTAGAGCAGAGTTTCCCCAGTTCTATTGACATATTGAGTCAGATAATGCTTTGTTTGAGGTGGGGGTTTGGAAAGGTTGTCTTGTATATTATAGGATGTTTAGCAACATCCCTGACCTCTCCCGTTTGATGCCAGTAGAATCTCCACTCACCAATTGTGACAGACAAAAATTTCTCCAAAGGTCCCTTGCAGAGCAAAATCTCTCCTTATTGAAAACTTCTATGAGAAAAGAAATATTCATTCTCCTACCTCAAGCCTACTCCTTTGTTTATTCATCAAATCTCTCTGGCTCACAGGCTACACACAGATACTGATCAATGAATACTTTCCCCTCTCATACATAATCAGTTGTTCCTCATTACTGGGTCATTTCAGGATTATACAAATATGCTATTGTTTATCTTGTCTTAGAAAACAAAAGCAAATAGGCAACTAATATCCTTTGCTTTCCACATTTTCCTTGTCAGATACCACAAAGGAATTTGATCTTTTCTTTACCAAAACTCCTCAAAAGAGTTATACTGTGTCCATATTTGCTGATTGCATTCTCTCTCAAATCTATTCCATACAAGTTTTTGTCTCTCATACTCTAATAGTTTAATTAAACCTTTCCACCACTTTTTTGATCTAGTGGTTCTTTCCCTCTTTTTGTCATTTTACTTGATCTATCAGCAGCATTTGATATAGTTTATCACTATCTTTACCTTATTATACTATCTTTGTTCGACTTCCTGGTTTTCCTATTACTTATTTGATATCTCTGTGTGTATGTGTATGTCTTTCACTGGTTTCTCCTCTTCTTAGAACTCCTAATGTTGGAATGCCCAGGTTCTCAGTGCTCGATTTTTTTCCCCTCATCTTTCTTTGCACTTACTTCCTTGGTTATCTCATGGCTTTACATGTTATCTAAATGCTAATGACTCCCAAATTTATATTTCTATACCATGTCTTTATCCTGAATTCCACACTCATAAATTCAGTTGCATTTTTTACACTTCCACCAGAATGCTGTGATTATAATGAGTCTATTTTTCCTCAAATCCATTCTTCACTCTGCCTTTTTGACTTCATAAGATAGAGAACCTGAACACTGTAGGCTGTGTGTCTCAGGAGTTTTGGAAAGCTTGGTTCCCCGGTGGGATCAATTAATAGAAGACATATGTAAACAGATGAAAGGCAGGAGCAAGGGGAGATCTGGACATTATCTCAATTTCTCTTTATCATCCCTGTAATAGCTGCATTTCTTCCATGGCTCAGTTTCTTTTACATAGGCCCACTGTGATTCTAATTTCCACAAGCTGTCCCTAGCCCCACCAATGTAGCCTCCTATCCTTGTCCCTCTATTTGAAGGTGGTGGCAGCTTTATGTTGTTGTTTGTATTCTGGGTAGCCTCACTGTGCCCTGATTGGCTTTCATTTTATTTAGCTATTTATATCATCAGTGACCTGCGTTAATTTTCTTTGTTTTGAATTCTTAGAAGTTGCAGTTCTCCTGGTTAGATTCTGATTACTTCAGATATCTAATGTGTACCTAAAAATAAACATGTCTCAAGAGAAATTACTGATTTCTATTTCCCAGCCATACCAAACCTGTTATGCTTATCCATCTCATTTGATGGAAAGTCCCTCTTTTTGGTTGATTAAACCTAAAAGCTTGACAATATCTAAAATCTGCTACTTCTCACCATCTCCATTTGGGTTGGAATTACTACTAGTTTCTAATTTTTTTAATTTTTTTAACTGTCAAAGATAGGCCAGTTAAAGAAAAAAAAACGCTTTAAAGTTTACATTTAGAAGTACTCAAGATGAGTCAATACATGATGTCACCACCTAAAGTAATGTGTCTGTTGTATATTCAGAATTAGACTCTTTACCGTCTAAAGGGACATGCTCAAGCTTAACAGTAAGATGGAACTAGTTTCAAATCAGAGTCATACCAAACACCAGCTATTGTAAATCTCTACAGCTCAGTGTTCTCACTAGCAAAAGTAATCTAATAATAACACTAACTTTTTAAAAGTCATTTAAAAAATAAACGAGATATGATATGTAATGCTCATAGCCCATTTAGAAAGGCAATATGTGAAGTATAGTACTTAAAAATCACTGGCCTTTGATAATTCTGAAAGGCCACTGGTCAGATAGTTTTAATGAATCCTGCACTAAAGGTGGAAGAAGTTATTTGATTAAACCGTGCTTTTGTTTTTTCATATAAATATTTAACAGTTAAATTGCTCTTTATAATTCCTAGCTTTTCCCTCTCGGGGATGAAGGGGAAAGACACTTTCCATCATCTTCTGTGATCTTTAAGTTTCCTTTTCCTCTACTTCCTGACTATTAAAACAATGTCACTTATTTTAGCATTTTCTTTTTTTTTACAATGGCATTTCACTCCTTGTAACAACTTGGTATTAGTCAGGGTGGGTTATAAAAATAAATAACTCTTAAATTTTCCATGGATGCCATGGGAAGTTTTAAAAGCAAACTTTGAAAGTGGTTTGCATAATTTCCATCCATTTATCATTGGCTAGAACTCACTCACTGAGCCTGAATATAAGTGCACGTATCATTGTTATTACACATTAACCAAGTCAGAAACCCAAAACACAAAATTAGACTTTTTCCTTCCTTAACACACCACTTTCTTAATCGTCAATTTTGATTCAGCTACCTCATGAAATAGCTTCGACTTCCGTCCACTTCTTACTTTGACTATTGCTAAAGATTTCTATTTCGCTTCATTATTAAAGTGCCAAACTTCTCTGGTCCATTCTTTAATTGTTAGCCGAATTGTAATTTGAATATTGCCAATCTAATTACATCAATCCCCTGCTTAAAAATACTAGTAGCTTCTATTGCCACAGCTGAAAGCTCAACTTCCTTTTAAGTAAAATTTTACATGAACTGGCTCCCTGTATATTCTATGTCCTAATCTCTTATCTTTCGCTTGTTACTGAAACCCCTGCCTCATGAAACAAAAATACACTTATCAGCTTTTATTCGCTCCCATACTTAGTAAAGTAGGCATGTTTTTGCTATGTTCTCTCAAAGCTCCTCGTATTTGTTTAATTGAATAGTAATTGCCACACTTTTTTTTACATGCTTATGTCACCTTTCATTTATATTCACTTCAGACTGTGCTTTCTGAAGGCATACACTTTGTTCACTGCTATATTAATAAAACCTAGAACTGTAAGAATTCTCAAAAATAACTTTGCTTTCAATTAATTGATTATGGTCTCTATCATTTCAAGGTTTTTATGTGTCTGTATTTTTATAAAATCTAGATGAGTTTTTCTTCCACTTTTATTTCTACAGTCAATCATAAGGTCTATTATATCCTTTCTATTGCACTTGATTATGGAGGAGATTGAAATGAATTAAGAAACAGGTACTTGAGACCAATAATAAGAACACTTTAAAGGATTTCAAAGCATGAAAATATTATGAGATAACTTAGGGAAAGATAAGCAGGCATAGGTTTCATTTTTTTCCTTTAGATAGATTAGTTGAATGGGTAAAATTATTCATTGAGCATGAACTATGTGTCAGACATTTTTTTCCAAATTATGTTCTTAAATATGTAATAAAAGCAGATGCTAACTGTGTTTATCAATAGCAAACAATATTTGACCTGGGGTGTTAAGGAAGAAAAAAACATTCTTTTATAAAAATAATATAAAATTATATATGACTAATGAACATTATGTTTTTGAACTTAAATAAATTCTATGTCCTTAATTCTTTATTTTTTATAGATTTAAGAATTTAATTATATTTTTTGTTATGTGATATTATGAATTGACCTTGGTAGACCCTTGCTTACAAGATATAAAATTAATTTATTCCATTGCATTTTTTTTTTTTTTTGCCTAAAATAGTGTGGGTTTTGTGATTTCTTGAACTAAATGTTGTCTATTTATATACTAAAAGTCCACACCTTATAAACATCATGCCTGTATCTAATCACATTCTTGTTTTTTATTGCAGTGTGTTGTTAGTTATCTCTACTTAGCGTATTTTATTTCTATGTTTAATATTTTATTAAACTGTCTAACCTATGATACACATTAACAGAATTAACACATGTGAACTTATAATCCAAATTCAGAACAAAAACAGTATCAATAGTTTTGCAGCTCTCATTTACTCATTATCTGCCTCACAGAGGCAACTATACTCTTGATTTTGTGTTTGGAGTTCCTTGTTTTCTTAATAGATAGCATGTGGTTAAAAGCCTATCTTTGGATCCAGACAGCTTGCATTTAGATCTTGTTTCTCCCACTTAAGTCCCTTTTCAGTCTATTCCTAAACTTTATCACTTGTTTCCTTGTGGAAATTTGAGTATTTTAGAAAAACTAAAAAAAGGTGAAATAATTAAATCTAGTGTTTTTAGATACAGAATTGAGAAGCTGAGCATTAGATAATTAGGTTTTTGTTTCTGACTGAAGCCCAAAATCTGAGGTCTCAAAAGATCAAATAATTATATGTCTCCCTGAATTGCTAGTGGAAAATTATCATTGACGGCCCTTTCCTGCTGTTAACGTATGAATGTTAATATACTGCTTGAAATATCTTGGGTTCCGAAATGGACAAAACATATTTTAAAAATTCTAAGGTACACAGTGATTTTAAATTCCAAATTCCTCCCATGTTTCCTTTCAGTCAAATGAGAAGTCTTTTGTTGTAAAGCACATTTAATTGGGAAATAACTGGGTGGGACTAGCATTGTATATCATGTTATGCAAAGAAAGGTCCAGATTATCTACCCCATTCTATCAATAATCTCAGGACAATAGTATTAATCTTAGATCAAAAGATATGTGTAAAATATGATCGATAGACTGCAGGAAGAAAACAACTTATGTGTGACTGCTCACTCAATAGACTATATTTTTTAAAGACCTGAACTGATCATGGATATTGGTAACCTACAAACAGAGCCCATAAGCATGAAAATGGAAGACTTACAAATAAGATCTAAATGGACTTTTCACATAAAAAATATAACAAACCCAAAACAGAGAAATAGAAGCACTAGCTCAGTGAAGAGGGTCCTTGTTTGGCTTATCCGTGAGCCATTTTAGAGGCCATATCTGCGAAACTAGTGAGAAACTGCTAGGATTTAACCCTACATTGAAATATTTTTAGCAATCATTGCCATAGGTTACTGTGAAGGAAGGGAAGAGAAGGCAAATCACCCTAATGAATAAAACTTAAGAGAGATAAAGTTGCTATAGTTGTCACCTTTTTCCAAATAATCTATTTCTTTTGAAGAAAATTCAAAGTACTGTAAATAGGAAAGTATTTTTACTGTTATTTAAAGATATCTCTCTTAAGATGAGATTTGTTATAATAATCAATGTTCTGATAGTGCCAAAAATTGTTAAATACATATATGCATGCATTTCATGTAAGATATTTTATTAGGTCAGATTTTCTGAGAAGCCGACACGAGGCAGATATGAGTCATACAACAGATTATGGAGGGAATGAATGCCTATTGAGTTTTAAGGAGAGAAAGCAGGTGTAAGCCCAGGGAGTTCTCAGAGGGTAATACAAGGCTGACCTCTGTGAAAAAAGAGGGAGAAGGAAAGTGGGTTAGTACAAAAGAGTCACAAACCACAGCACAGTTTTAGTAAACTTTAGCCAAAACAATAGGAGTCTTCAATCCAAGATCTTCTGTTGGAAGACCCTCACAATTCTTAAAAATAATTCTTTACCAATACCTCCAACATGCTCAGTCATTGGCTAGAGGCAGCCTAAGAAAATATGTCCTGAGTGAAAAAACAATCATACAATAAGAGAAGTAGTAGCTGGGGCTGCCTGTTATCTATGCTCGCTGAAGCAGTTCCGAGTGGTGACCACTGATATTAAATATTTATACGAAAAAACAAAAACAAAAAACTAACAAAACCAAATTCTGAAATGATTACCTTTAATGCTCATTAGAATGATGTTGAGTGTTATGTTGGATACTTTCTTAAATATCTAATCCTTTTATACACACACACACACATATATGTCCACATGTGTATAATTTTCTTTTTAATTAAGAATGCTTCAATAATAGCATTGCATTTTACATAATCCTGATATTCTTTTTAAAAATAAGCTTAGAAAAGAGAATCTAAAATATTCAGCTTTAATTTCACCAGTAGATTTTTAATGTTTTGTAATCATAATGTTTAATTTGTGCTGTTCTTAGAACTTTAATTATGAAGCTAAATTGTACTAATACCCATTAGGTACTTCTTAATTGAAGGCACATCATATGTCTGATGTGGCAGTACTAATTGGTGTAATTAAATTCTAATATGCATCAGTAGCCTAATTTTAAAGAGTGAATAAAAAGCAGATAGAAATAAGTCAGTTCTTGAAGCTGTATAACTGTAAAACGCATAGCTGTAAAATACATACATACATTTGCATTTGTAACAGACACATTTATTCAGAACAGACAACCCATCAATTGTATTTCAAAATAATTTCACCTGATAATTTAAAGTAGTGAGTAAAACAGATTGGTCAGGTAAATATGCATGTGACTTAAAAAGGAACAGTCATAAAGTTCAGCCAAAGGGACAATGCTTTTCTCTTTTACAAATTCTTCATAGGTCAAACCCTCTAAGAGTCACTACATTCCTTACTGCAATGTGTTTTGGGTGAAGTTACAACCTGCCTGCAATATTACTGGCTTGTCCAAGCAGAGGTAGATCAGAGATAAGCTCCACACTGCTAAAATAGGCTTAATAAACAGTAAGAAAATATTTTTTACATGTTAAAAATATTCATTCATTTCTGTTTCCAGATCTTTTTTTGTTCAATGTAATACAAGTAGTTTAAAAATAAGGAGAGCAATTTTGATTATATATTTTATTTTGATCTTTCTAGTTAACTCAATAATGTAGCCTTATATATCTCTTAAATATTTAAATGATAAGTTATTATAATTTCTATATTTCAGAAATTATCTTAGAAAAATCATTTTT
>RJWJ010022539.1:0-26758 GCA_004363605.1 Indri indri | reverse complement strand
CACTACCAATGGCACACCCTCCCACATCAGTCTCTACAGACAGAAAATTTTAAGTGGCTCTTCTTTTAAAAAAAATTATAATATTACAGGGATACAAATGTTTTGGTTACATAAATTGCTTTTGTACCATTTGAGTCAAAGTTATAAGTGTGCCCGTCCCCCAGATAGTGTGCATTGTACCCGTTAGGTGTGAATTTACCCATACCCCCCTCGTCCAACCACCTGCTTGATTTCTGATGAATGTTATTTTCATATGTGCACATAAGTGTTGATTGATTAGCTCCAATTTAATGGTGAATACACGTAGTGTTTGTTTTTCCATTCTTGTGATACTTTACCTAGAAGAATGGTCTCCTGTTCCATCTGGATTAATACAGTAGGTATTAGTTCACTATTTTTTATGGCTGAGTAGTACTCCATGGTGTATACATACATACACACACACACACACACACACACACACACACACACCAACTTTATTAATCTACTCATTTAATCATGGGTATTTTGGTTGTTTCCACATCTTTACAATTGTCAATTGTGCTGTTATAAACATTTGAGTGCAGGTGTCTTTTTTATATAATGTATTTTTTCCTTTGGGTAAATACCCAGCAGTGGGATTGCTGGATCAAATGGTAGTACTACTTTTAGTTCTCTAGGTACCTCCAAAGTGGCTCTTAATTACTACAAGAATAGTCCACATTTGCTGCAAAGATTCTTCCTATTGACCAAGTCTGATCCTGAGCCATCTCTAATCTACCTATTTTCTGACTTTATAAATCAATCAGATGTGAGATACAGCTTCAAATCCTTTCTTGAACTGTTAGGAAATTGCTTTATAACCAGAAGTGCACTCTTAGAAGTATACTCACAATCCTTCTCTGTCTTTCAATACGAATGCATTATTACAAATGGACTTGGCTATAATTGAGTCAAACCATTCTGTAATGTCAGTCAATCTTGCCCACCATCATTCTTTCCAACATTTTGTCTGTACACCTGAAGGCAGAATTTTAGATTGGTACCTTCCTGAATTCTTCCTCATTACAATAACCACATTTCAAAACTATGTCTAGAGTGTTGTAAGCACTTTTGCCAAAGGCTTCCTATTTCCCTTGCTATATGCTTCAAAATCCCCAAATTTCATCTTCTCTGATTCACAGCCCAGTAGTTTATAAATTTTATTATCTCTGGTGATACCACAACAACTTACCTTCCTATTCTCCCTCTCCCTTCCTCTCATATTGCCCGTGAGCCTCTGAAAAACATCTTTGTGCATGTAGGATACCTATCCCACTTATTTAATTCAGGATTTTGTTTGCATTTTTAGCATGAGCTGTCACGTTAATCTTTCTGTCTATATCAGATCTTCCCCGGCCTTCTGCTTCTGGCTTTCTGTGTTTTCCTTGTATACAATTTATCCAGCATCTCATCAAACAGAAATCTCTAAGCAGCTCTTCTATACATGTGCTCAATGCAAACATGCTCATAATGAGTATCTTCAGAGCACTACAGGATTCTAAAGTATTTTAAAATAAAGATTTACCTGTGTTCCCAGAATTTTTACAGTGAACTAAACTTTACTGTAATGATTTTCTTTGAGAGCAAGTCATCCATTAGCCGGTCAACATTAAAATTGCTTTGCCAGTCTACCTTTGGGAACAGTGTTTTCCTGGGCTGGGGATAAGGCTTGGGTGACCTTTATACACTTATGTTCCAGGCAGACTTTTGGTTTTTTATAAAATCTTCTAGATACAAAAGTGCATATTCTATTAGAAAGGGATCTTCATGTGTTTGCTCATCAAGAAACTTCTAAGCACTATAATGTGTTCTGCTCTGTGCTAAATGTTGATTACAGAGATACATAAGCCATGTCCTACAGAAAACAGACATGTAAACAGGCAACTGTAGCTTGAGATGATAGGGCCTGAGTGTTGGGAGGTACCTTGGGAGCATAAAGAAGCGATGTGCATGCAGCTTGGGACATCAGGGTGGGCTTCCAGGGCTTGAAAGGTTAGGAGAAGGGAACTTACATTGCCATAGACCATAAAGTCATTAAAGAGTCCCCCTAAATGGTTTGAAAATAAACTGGAAAAGGAAAGATTAATTAAACTACTTCTTCAAACAATAGAAGGACATTGAGGGGACACTAGGAGTTTGATGCCACCCAATATCTCCTGAAATGCTGGAGGAATTTGAGCAAGTGCCTTGCGCTAGCTTTAGAATATTTTCCAAAATAACCATGCCTATGGTGGATATGGTTGCATGAAGTGAACAGATACTGAGGTCATGAACTAATAATACCCCCAGCTAATATCTAATTTAAATAATTCTGAATTTTAAAACTGCTTAAAGGCTGCCTGCATCTTTCATTTCATTGTGAAGATGAGATTATAGATACAAACATGTTGCCATTTCTAAATAGAAGTAGGTGGGGGGCAAAGGAAGAGATGCCTTTTTTCCATTTATCTGATTTCCCTAAGAGCAATTTCCCCTTGGCCTCTTGTCCCACCCTCTCATCCTTTCCTGATTGTTGGTGAGTGGGGGAGAGAAACTGGACATGTTGGGCATGTGTATAGTCCAGCTCTTTCCTCACTTAGCACTAGGGATCAACATGCCTGCAGGAAACACCCATTCTGGGCTTTTTCACCTGCCTTAGAGTGTAAGAGGAAGCTTCACTTACATAGAGATGGTCTATGGATTGCCCTGGTTCACCTGAGATTGGCTGCACAAGCCTAATTTGGGGGTTCAGTATTATGAATACTGCTGCTGTCCCCCCCCAAACATGTTTTCCAGCATAATCTTATAAGTTTTCATGTTGACATTTTGGTCTCCAAGAGTTTGATTTCCTTATCTGACTCTCAGTTGGTTCCAAATGTAGGTGAAAAAAACAAGGGTGCTATTCCTAGGCTCTTTAAATCACAATAGTTCTCAAAATATATTAATAAATTGGCTTTTTCCATAATATGTCTGTCATCTGTGAGTTTGTTCAGTGTGAATTAATCCCCAAGAGACTGCTTATCTCAGGTACCCTGCTAAGATCAAGTTTCTGAGACTGCAATACATGGAGCTGACCCTTCAACCACATGGAAAAACAGAATTCCAGTCTGCAATGAGAAAGAAGTGTGAATACAGCACACAGAAACAGAAAGGAGACAAGAGGAAGGAATACCAAGAGCATTCCAGCTCCCGGAGCAATCTGTTCCAAAGTACAAGACACCTTTTTACTCTTAGGTACTATGACACACCTGGGAAGCCAGATGATAAAACTTTTTTGTTTTAACTAATTGTAATAGGTAGTGGACATGTCCGACTTCGCAAGCATGTGACCAGGGCAGTCACACAGGGCTCCTCACTCAGAAGGGCCCTCTGCCTGGGATTTAATATTCTGTGGTCACTGTCTTAAAGTTCTTAGTAATTTCATATTTGAATGTGTTTTGTGAGCGAAGTCCAATGCGACAATGGAGCATGCTCTGGATGTTTGAAGCCTTAGCTCATGTGTGGTCCCACCTCCCAGTGCCTTCCTGCCTCTCTAGGATGGGTTCTCAGCTGTCTTCTACTGACCCCAGGCTTTCCTCCCTGACTCTTCATCCCCACCCAGCTGCCAGTGCCCCAGCAAGGTCCTGTGCATAGACATGACATGAGGCATTGGGGCTGGGTACACATGTTCTGGTGTCCTCAGGCACAGCATGGTGGTGCAATACCTGCACTGAGCTGGCAGCACCCTGGTACACTCCACAGGTGGTTCAGGGAACTGTTGCAGAGACTGCAATACTGGTGGGAGTCTCCCATCTGCTGTAGATTGGGATGGAAGGCTGGAGAGAAGGGGAGATACTTGACTCAACTTCCCTGCCCCAGACCAGGTCACGGGATATTGGTCAGGGAAGAGGGGAACCTTAAAGTTGGTGGTCCACATGAGTGTGCCAAGTGGCGGGATGGGCCTACAGCACTTATGAGGGTTAGCATTCACTTCAAGATTATCTCCACACTCAAGGGAGCAATATTAAATGGCAAATACAAAACATCTTGACAGGAGAGAGAGAGAGAGAGAGACAGATAGACAGACACTGTGTGGGGGAAAAAAAGGGAATGCTTTATATTTCAGTACCTTTATAGGGCAGGTCTTTCCTGCTTTTGAACAAGGAGCCCACACTTGCATTTTTCTCTGGGGTCTGCAAATCACATAGCCAGTTCTGCCAGTAGATCTCTATTGCAACAAAGGAATCCTAACCTGATACATATGCTTTTCGCATGGCTCTATATTTGGAGTAATTCTTTATACGTCTCTTTCACATGAGATAATACCATTTTGTAAATTGTTTTATTGGGCTGTAAGCATTTGTTCAAATCTTTCTACAACACTAAGTGGTGAAATCCCCAGGGGCCTTGTCTAACATGCCTTTTGGTGCCCAGAACTATGTTCCAGACACAGAATTCACATTCACAGTATGTTTATAAAATAAATGTCAATATGATCCGTCATTAAGACAAGAATGCTTTCAAGGATCACCACATCTTATCCAGAGCTAATGACGGATAAGAAAGAAGGCTTAGTCTATCAGTTATGTATTGACAACTGCCTAGTTAAAGCCCGCCTTCCATTGTAGCATTAATGCAGGACCAGAAAAGCAGATAAACACTCTGCTGCAGATAAGCCTAACCCTCATGTCAGGTTATGCAAATCTGATTTGAAACCATTTGCAGGCATTTTGTCCATTTAACCTCAAAGACCAAAATATTTAGCAACACATGTTGCATTGTTTCAAAAGTACTTTAGTCTGTTTATCAAATATGTGAACAAATTTTTTTTTAACTTATATGCTATCATTATACTCTCTCTTCCCTTTTTTTTTTCTTTTCAGTTTCTGGTTACAATACGGAGAGAAAGAGGGAGAGAGTTAAATGATGGACAGCCAGGGAAGAAGAGGCAGAGGAACAGGAAGGGAAAAGGGAAGCAAAAGAGAAGGGAAGGGAAAAGAGGAAAAGAAACGGGAGGGAAAAACTTAAAGCAGCCCCATTCTTTGGGTTAAATCAGATCCAACTGTGTCTTATTCAAGATTTATCTGTGAAATAGAATAACGCCATCAATCTCCCAAGGTTATGTTGGGAACTAACCGAGATAACGTATGTGAACACACTCAACAAGGTGTCTTGCACATGCTTGGTGACAGTTGTTGAAGCAAATGGGTATTTTCCATCCAAGTGAAGAAAAAACTCCTCACATGGATATTAGCTGCCAGGAAAGCCGTTGGAGAGAATTCACACCAATTAGTATTGTTTTAGGAACGGCTGCCTGGTGCGACACTTGTTAATAGAAGCAGTAACTGTTTATTTCTATCCAGGTTTCATCAAGTTTATGAACACCACCATGTCTATAAAAGCTTTTATATATTTAACACATAAAAAAAAAAGAATTAGTTCAGGTTGTCTGGTTATCCTTGCCCAATTCTCACTCTGAGTATCTCAATTACAGGTGACAAAGTTTAACTATAAAATGTATGCCCTGAAACTGAGTCACAAATATGGATTTCTCAGGGCAAAGGCCCAGGTTTAGGCCATGAACGATCACCTTCTTCTTTCTCCTCTTCCTTCTTCTTTATTATAACACTGATAATACTGCCTTCACCTGGTATAGCATTTTATAGTTTAAAACACATCAGTATATGTCCCCTTAGTAATTCTTTGTGAAAACGTTGGATAAACAGGGAAAGTGATACTAATCAATTTTTAATATTTAAAAATATAGAGGTTACGACATGCCAGTAATGAAAGCGAGTCTCAGCCCCGGTTTTCTAAGCTCTTTGTCCAATTCTTCAACTACATTGAACAACCACATCGTCTTCCCATGTAACATTTATAAAACATGGGATTCTCCTTAACTTATTGAGGTCAACACAATTGGTCATGAGAATCCCTTTAAGACAATAATTTTCCCAAATTCATAACTTTCAAGGGAAGATATGTTTCCCCTCAGAGTCTGGGGACACCAAGAACATTATTTGAACTTATATTTTTCAGAGTTGGATTTTCATCATACCACAGAGGTGAAGTCACCACTTATCGCAATGGCAAGAGAGGACTTGGCAAACACAAACACACCAAATGAGGGAAATTAATATTATTTTATGGGGTAAGATAATTCTGAAAAATATGCATTAAAATCAAATTCCTATGTTGCCCCTCAGATTTGTAGCATTAGCATGCAGGTACCAGCATGATAATCTATGGAACTATATTTTGTTTGTTGTTTTGTTTTGGAAATATCTTCAGTTTTTTTTGTAAAAACTGAGCATGAGTTTATGTGCCTCATGGAACTTTAAAAAAAAAAAACACCCAAATATTCATGTATAAATTCCTATTGGAAGAAATGCAAATAAAATAGAATTTATAGCAATAAGTGGATATTCTTTTTTCACACACCCATGGGTAATAAAGTGAATAGTATGCATGTTTCCAGTCTTTACACATTTACATAAGTATTTATACAGTTATTTTTAAATATTATATTAACTCAGATATGCAATAATACTATATACTGTATCGTCCTGTAACTTGACTTTATTTTTCTTTCTTTTTTCTCAAAAATATGTCTTGAGGATCTTTCGGTGTGTGTGTATGTAGATGTTCATGTGTGTACATACACAAGCTTAGAGTTTCAAACCACTGCATTCTATTCCATAAAATGATTATGCCAGAATAAATGTAATCATTCCATCACCAATGGATATTTTTGTTGTTTCCAGTTTTCAGTGAGTACAAACAATGCTGTTAAAACAGCACTATATGTACATGTTTCCCTCCTCATGAGCTTGTACTTTTCCAGAATACATTTCAAGAAGTAAAGTGGATGGAATCAAGAGAATACTGACTTTGAATACTCATAGATTTTGTTAAATTGTTGTCCAAAAAGAGTTTCGTCAATTTACAGTCACAGTCAAGTATGAGGCTATCCATTTACCCCACCTTCGCCAACATGGAATAAAATCGATCTTTTATTAAAATTCTGCTCCAATCCAATGCATATCGGTCTATGTCTCTATTGTTGTGCCAATACCATGCTGTTTTGGTTACTAAAGCCTGGTGGTATGGTTTGAAGTCTGGTAATGTGATACCTCCGGATTTGTTCAGTTTGCTTAAGATTGCTTTGGCTACTTGGGCTCTTTTCTGATTCCAAACGAAGCCCTTATAAGCCAGGAGGAGGAATTTTAACGTTATTCTAAATGTAGAGAGAAGCCAGAGCACTGCCTTCTGAATTGCTAAACTGCTCCCAAACACAGAGAGGAGCTAAAACTTTACATTTCCTATCCAAGCAGATACTTCAAGTGTGGACAGGAACAATGTCTACTTATCCCCTGAGCAAAGCTCACAGAAAAGAAAAGCCCACATCAGCAGTCAGAATTTCCCTCACAGACTCAGGCCAGCAGCAAAGCTGAACAGAGCCATCCAGTTGTGGAACCATGCCCCTGACCCCCACTCTCACCATTTTCTTTCAACTCAAATGCTAAACCTGAAGCATTTTTCCTTTTCTCTGATGCACAGTGACCCTTGCCAATTGATAAACTAGGAGCAGGAACTCTGGCTGTGTTCAGCCACTAGAGTGGCCAAAAGTGTCTGCCACATCAGCATCAATAGCCCAGGCACGGCAGCAGCTCACAGCTCACCCCTAAGGCAGCAAGCTTACCTCTGCAGATGGTCCCATTTCCCACATAGCCTGGTTTGCAGGTGCAGCTGTGTCCCTGGACAGTATTGGTGCAGATGGCATTCTCGTCACAGTTGTGCTGCCCGCTGCCACATTCATCATGTTCTGTTTGCCGGGTGAAAGAGAAAGAGAGACACCGTTTCTTAGGTTGGAATCACTGGTTTGGAAAAGTTAGCTGAAGCTCACCAAAATAAGAATGACAGTGACTATCATGTGTCGGGACCTTAGTATGTGCCTGGTAGTTTCTGTTGAAATCTAAACTCTGAAAGATGTTATCCCCACTTTGCAGGTAAAGAAACAGTGGCAGAGGAGTCAAACAACTTATGTAAGTCACATGATTGGTAACTGCTGCTCTAAGGTCACTGTTTTTTCCACCTTCTAGAAAGGTTTCCACAGAGGTTCCAAGGCAATGGGTCTCAACCAGGGGCAATTTTGCACCCCCTTCTCTTGGAAACATTTGACATGTCTGAGTGTATTTTGGGTTGCCATAGTTGGGGACAGGAAGTGCCACTAGAACCTAGTAGATAAAAGTTAGGCATGCTGCTAAGCATCTTAAAATGTGCAAAAAAAGCTAACAACAATAAAGAATTAACTTGCCCAAAATGTTGGCAGTGCCAAGGTTGGGAAAATTTCCTCTAAGGTTAAAAAGAAAAAAAAAACAAACCAATAAGAGATTCCATGGTTTCTTTAAAATGAAGGGAATAAATCTGAAGAGGAAAGCCCATGAATACAGCCTAGCAAAGGAGCATTTACTAGCAAGTATTTCAAAGGAGTAACTCTGGCCCTGGGAATGCTGGTGAGAACAGGGTTGTGCTGCATTTAGGAAAGGGATTTATTTACTTTAGAAACTCTGTTTAAGGGCCCTCAGCAGTTTAATTTTCCATATACTCCGCTTTCATAGGGTTTAGAATCTAACCTCAGGGTTGTTGCCTAATGTATAGTGACATGGTTATGTAAGTTCAAAAAACTGTGGCATCTTTAATTCACAGAACATGGAGGGAAATGTATCTAAACCTACAAAACAGACAGAAAGATTCCAAGTTAGAAACCAAGATTTCCAAGTAATTATGATTTCCTCCCATAATCGGTAGACTTACAGAGTTATCCAAATGACTACTCTGCAAATAGGCAATACGGGAAGTTTAAACCCTTTATTCCTTTTAACATCTGCTAGTATAACTTCTTAGACATTTTAAGAAGAAAGATCCGGTAGGGCCATTTAAATCATAAAATGTTATAAAACAAGAGTAGAAATCCCAGCTAGAAACTCCAAAGAAATAATACTAATTGGAACAAAACTAAAAATTCAATATAATTTGTTAAGTGAACTATGAAATCAATGTTCCAATCAATTGAAATTTCATCCATCTTCATTGATTTTTATTTTAACTTTCCTTACATGGACTTAGTAATTAAAAAGTTTAAATACTGTAAAACGGAGCTGTTTTAGTCATATACGCACAACCGGAGTAAAGACACATACATTTGACTCTTGATTTAACACCTTGGATTTTCCAAAGAAAATTTTTCTTTAGGCCTTAAAACCAACCCAAACTGTCAGTGAGAAACGTGCATAGGTTAGCAAGCAGTGAGAAAAAAAGAGAAGATTTATGAGGACACAATTCTAATTCATGCTATATTCATCTCCAGCACACTCCAGAAATAGTGTAACCCTATGGATGTCTAATCAAATCTGCGAACCTATCAAGCACCTAGTATGTGCAGGTGTCATACCAGATGATATTAGGCACACAAAAAAGCCTACGAATATAGACTTAGACTCCCAGGGTTTTCAGTCTCCTAATTTAAATTCATTTAACAACTAATTATTATGGTTTTTATTGGGAATACAAAGATGAGTAGATATGGTCTCTGCTCACATGAACATTTTAATAGGGGTAACTAACTGGAACACAAGAGAGAAGTGATAAGACTTATAAGTAGTTGACCTTATATTTTATCATAAAAAGAGAACATATTTTAGAGTGAAAGGGTGCTCCACCAATAATTACAATGGGATAACAGGCATGACTCAGAATGACCTTGGCAAAACAGCATGTGTGGTCATGCTAGATAAGTATAATAAAGATAAACTAGGCTAAGAGTTCATTGGAGAGAAGAAATTCCTTCTAATGGAAAGAAAAGAAAAGCTTTATTGCAAGAGGTAATATTTGAACTGGTCTTTGAAGAATGGTCATGGTTTTTTCAACTAGAAGTTGCCCATGAAGGGCACTTCAGGCAAAAGAACAGGGTAGAGAAAGGTATGGTTTTGTGTAACATTCCAAAAGTCTGGTCCATTCTTACCTACCTGGTCTTTTCTCTCAACAGACTTGAAATAAACCCTTTTCTCTGATGAGGTAGCCTCATCACTGTCCTGCAAATATATGAGTTTGTTCCCACTTCCCTAGTTTTTCATGTTGTTTCCCTAACCCAAAACACTCTCTCAATATAGTTAGTATACCTGTGACCCTGCCAGGCTTCAAACAATACTTCAAACCCATGCTCTGGCCACACTTGTGAAGCCTTCCACATCTTCTCTCTAGATATCAATTTCACCCATCTTGGAACTTCCATGAAATTTAATATATTTACCTCTTTGGAGGCAATCGTATCATAATACACTGTGATGATATTTGCAAGTTTTATCATTTATGCCTTAATTAACTAATTGACTTGAAGAGAGGAATTTTACCCTATTTTCTACAATCCTCACTATAACTATCAGTACTTCACATAATGGTATTGAACATACAAAGCACCAAGCACTGAACAAAATATTCTACACATATTATACCATTTAATTCTCCCAACAGTCAAATGAAGTAAGTCTGTTCATTTCACAATGAAGGAGCTGAAATAAAAAGACATTAAATAACCCACCTATGATCACAGGACTGGGAAGTAGGGGAACTCAGATTTGTGACTACAAACACTGGGTGAACAAATATATCACTGAGCAGTTGGAACTTAATTTAGATGTGGCTAAAATGAAACCAAGACATATCGAAGTTATTCCATAACACCAAAGATGAAGACTTTCCTCTTCTAGCTCCAAATTCCCATTGAAAGATCCTACATACTTTCTGAGAAGATATAACCTATTCCAAAAGGACCAAGCCTATAAAACCTCCACATTTCATTTTCCATACTCATGCCCAAGTTTTCAAAGTGACTAACACCTTCAAAACTGTATTTGACAGGGAGAGCCAAAGAAAATACAGTTTCCTTTTAAAAATATTACATTTCTTTCCAGCTGCTAGAGATGCTGCAAAGGCAGAGATAGACTGGCATAGAAGTTAAAAGCACAGACTTCAGAACCATCCATCCTGGGTTAGAAGATACTAGGTTTGGTAATAACTGGCTATACAAACTTGAGTGAGTTACTCAACCTTGCTGTGTCTTAGTTTCATAATTGTAATATGTGGATAATAATAGAACCTCTCACCTGGGATTGTTGTGAGGATTAAACTACTTAATATAGGTAGAACATTTATTATAGCATGTTGCAACTAGTAAGTACTCTCCAAGTTTAAGTTATATTATTATCATTGTTATTACTACAATTACTACTGCTGCTGCTACAATTACTTGTGGGCAGACTTAATCAATGGATGGTGGTTAAAATTGGTTGAGAACGATGTCACCAAGATGACTGACTAGAGGCATACAACACCCACCTCTTCCAAAAAGAAGGAACCAACAACAAATAGGTAACTATACATCAGAGATCTAAGGGAGAACACTGTAATTCAGCAGAAAAGTGATAAAGATCCTCTAAAGCAGAGAAACTCAGGATGGCAGCATAGAGAGGGTAAAAAGCACCCAGCAATGATTAGCTTGAAGCCAAGAGGGACTCCTCATTGTGGGAAAAAGGAAAGTGGGAGATCCCCAACAGTCTGTATTCCCACCACAGACATCTGCAATCCTAGCTACAGAAGACCCCACATCCCTCAAAGGACCTGAGCCCAGTGCAAGCAGTTGCTTAGAATCTAAGCAACTGCATATTTCCAGAGAGGGAATTCACACTGGGTCACCTCCACTCCCCCAGATCCAGACCACTGAAATACAATATCATTTTAAGGGTGGAGCGACCACCAGAATGCATCATTTCCTGGGGCCCAACAATCCCTGCATGTCCTGGGGCCCTGCTGACACCACATCCACCCAGAAGGCTGGAGCATTGTGATACCTGCTGGACACAGTGATGTAGTCACAGCCATGGCATCTGAGCCCATGTAGCACACTACACCCTGGGAAACAGCCTGCCACCAATGCCGGCATCCCCACCTTCTCCAGTGGCAAACCTGCCATGGGCCTGAATATGCAACCCTGAGGCCTGAAGACTTGTCCACTCATGCCCACCACGGCCAGTGTCTCCACTCTCTGCAACAGCAGAGCTACTGTATTTATATATGTGTACCCCTCACACTAGGGCATGAAGACTAGCCCTCCTTATGTTTCTACCCCCAGCAAAGCTATGCCATGCCCTACAAAACTGCAGCCTAGGCCACTGAGGCACTTGTAGACACCATAAAAATTGATTACAGCTGAAGAAATCATACAAAGGCTACAATACTGCACCCTACTGAGACCCAAAGCCAAAGTACCACGTCCAATCAACACTATTGGACAAAATCTAAGAAAAAAGACTTCCCCTACAAAAGCAACTCCACAAAATTGGAATTGGAGTATCTGTTACATCAGATACACAGGTAACAACGTAGTGACACAGGAAACATGAAAAACTTCCAAATGAACACAGTAATTTTCCATTGATAAACTCCAAAGAAAATAAAGTCTATTAAATGGCTAAAAAGGAATTCAAAATAATGATCTTAATAAAATTGACCAAAATACAAGAGAACACAGTCAATTCAATAAAATCAGGAAAATAATATAGGATCTGAATGAGAAATTCAACAAAGAGATAGATATCAGCAAAAAAAAAAAAAGAGAGAGAGAGATAAATTATGGAACTCAACAATTAAATAAATGAAATAAAAAATACAATCAACCTGTAATCCTAGCACTCTGGGAGGCCGAGGTGGGCGGATTGTTTGAGCTCAGGAGTTCGAAACCAGCCTGAGCAAGAGCGAGACCCCATCTCTACTAACAATAGAAAGAAATTAATTGGACAACTAAAAATATATAGAAAAAATTAGCCAGGCATGGTGGTGCATGCCTGTAGTCCCAGCTACTTGGGAGGCTGAGGCAGAAGGATTGCTTGAGCCCAGGAGTTTGAGGTTGCTGTGAGCTAGGATGATGCTATGGCACTCTAGCCCAGGCAACACGGTGAGACTCTGTCTCAAAAAAAAAAAAAAATACAATCGAGAGCTTCAACAATAGACTAAATTAAGAAGAAAGAACTTCTGAACTTGAAGACAGGTGTTTTGCAAACCCCAGTAAGACAAAAAATAAAAATAAAAAATAAAGAATGAATTAAGCTTATGGGACACAAGGAACACCATTAAGCAAATATGTATTTGAAGTTTAGGAGTTCCAGAAGAAGATGGGGAAAGGCACAGAAAATATATTTAATAAAATAATAGCTGAAAACTTCCCAATTCTTGGGGGAGATATGGACATTCACATACAAGAAGCTCAAAGATCCCTCAAACAAATTCAACCCAAGAAGGTCCTCTCCAAAGCACATTGTAATCAAATTTTCAAAAGTCAAAGACAAAGAGAGAATTCTAAAAATAGCAAGAAAAAAAGCATCAAATCACATCTAAGGAAAACCCTGTCAGACCAACAGGAGATTACACAGGAGAAAACTTACATGCCAGGAGAGAATATGATGATATATTCAAAATGGTGAAAGAAAAAAACCTGTCAGTCAAGAATACTATACTCAACAAATCTATCTTTCAGACATAAAGGAGAAATAAACTTTTTCCCAGACAAGCAAAAACTGAGTGAATTTATTACCACTAGACCTGCCTTAAAAGAAATGCTGAAGGGAGTCTTACATCTGTAAGTGAAAAGACAATATATGCCTTCACGAAAACACATGAATGTATAAAACTCACTGATAGAGCAGGTACAAAAGTGAGAAAGAAAAAGGAATAAAATGTCACCATTACAGAAACCACCAAATCACAAAGACAAATAAGAGAGAAAGAAAGAAAAAAGGATATACTAAATAATCAGAAGGCAATTAACAAAATGACAGGAGTAAATTCTCATCTATCAATAACAACCTTGAATGTAAATGGTTTAAATTCCCCAACTAAAAGGTACAGACTGGCTGAATGAATTAAAAAAAAAAAACAAAAAAACAAAAAAATAAAAAACAAGATGCAACTACACACTACCTGTAAGAAACTCACTTCACTGGTAAAAATACACACCAGCTAAAACTAAAGAGATGGAAAAATATGCTCTACACAAATGGACAAAAGTGAGCATGAGTAGCTATACTTACATAAGATAAAATAGACTTTAAATTTAAAAAAAATTAAGAGGTTGGGATATAACAATTACAAATGTATTATAAATATTATTACAGCTAAAGGAGGAAATAGATTGCAATGCAGTAACAGTCAAGGACTTAAACACTCCAATTGCAGCATTGGACAGATAATCTAGACAAAAACCCAGAAGGAAACATTGAACTTAAGCTGAACTATAGACAATATAGACATATCAGACATTTAAAGAACATTTCATTCAACTTAAGCAGAATATACATTCTTCTTATCAGCACATGGAATATTCTCTAGGCTAGACCATATGCCAAACCACAAAATAAGTCTCAACACATTTTTAAAAATCAAAATCATATCAAGTATCTTTTGGACCAAGAATGAAATAAAACTAGAAATCAATATCAAGAGGAACTTCGGAAGCTGTACAAATACATGGAAATTAAATAACATGTTCCTGAATGACAAATGACTCAATAAAGAAATTGAGAATAAAATTTTAAAAATTCCTGAAGCAAATAAAAATAAAAATGTCAGGTTCATGTGTTTCTTGGTTCTTAGTATCAAAGAATGGTTACTGAGTCTGAGTCCACAGAATAAATGAGCAGGCCAAACAGATACAAGCAAGCCATGCACCCAGATTTGTTATGCACAGTATGTTCCAGAGAGAGAACAGGTCTATCTCCGTGAGTGGAGATGACCCTGGGTTTTTAGCATACTCTTGTATTTATATCATAACTGGACTGCCTTTCTCCCTGTAGGTGAAGTTTCCCTGATCCCGCTCTTTGGGTAATTGACAGATTTCCTTATATAACTCTTTTAATCTATGTACATGCATCGTCCCAGAATCCTTCACAAAAGCCCATTAGGGGGTCAAAACTGCAATGCAAATTAGATGGTAATGAACCCTGAGCCACTTAAGGACACTTGAATTGTCCTACTGTGCCTGTTCTAGTTAGTTCTAGTTCACTCCACCCAGGAACCTGGCCATATCTCCAGTTTGTGGTTTCTCTACATCTTTTTGGTTGATCAGTTCCTATCATAGACAAAACATCTGTTTCTCTCCTCTGTCTTTTGCCCTCCCTAACTGAAACACAACATACCAAAACCTATGGGATACAGAAAAAGCAATATTAAGAGGCAAGTTTATAGCGATCAATGCCTACATCAAAAAAGCAGAAATGGCCAAGTGTGGTGGCTCATGCCCATAATTCTAGCACCCTGGGAGGCCAAGGTAGGAGGACTGCTTGAGCTCAGGAGTTTGAGACCAGCCTGAGCAGGAGTGAGACCCCATCTCTACTAAAAATAGAAAAACTAGCTGGGTGTCATGCCATGTACCTGAGGTCCCAGCTACTCAGGAGGTTGAGGCAGGAGGATCACTTGAGCCCAGGAGTTTGAGGTTGCAGTGAGCTATGATTTATTTATTTCAATTTATTTAGGGAGTACAATAGTTTTTTATTACACAGATGAATTGTATAATGCTGAAATCACGGCTTTCAGTGCACCTAGCACCAGAATATTGCACATTGTACCTAACAAGCAAATTTTTATTCCTCAGCCACCTCCCACCATCCCCCTTTCTAAGTTTTCAATGTCCATTATACCACTTTATGGCCATACATACCATTCGTTTAGCTCCCACCTACAAGTGAGAACATTTGGCTTTTGTTTTTCCATTCCTAAGATACTTCACTTAGGATAATGGCCTCAGATTCCATCTAACATGCCACAAAAGACATTATTTCATTCCTTTTTATAGCCAAGTAGTACTCTGTGGTGTGTACAGACACACACATGCACATTCCATATTTTATCAACTCATCAGTGTATGGGCACATAGGTTGATTCCATATCTTTGTCATTGTGTATTGTGCTGCGATAAACATTCTAGTGCAGGTGTCTTTTTGAAAAAAATGACTTATTTTCCTTTCAGTAGATAGTAGATACACAGTAGTGGGATTGCTAGATCAAATGGTAGGTCTACTTTTAGTTCTTTGAGGAGTGCCCATACTACATTCCACATTAGTTGTACAAGTTTACATTCCCACCAAGAATATACAAGCACTCCCTTTTCACTGCATCCATGCCACCATATATTGTTTTTTGACTTTTTGATAATGGTCATTCTGACAGGGGTAAGGTGGTATCTTATTGTGGTTTTAATTTGTGTTTCAGAATGATTACTGGTGTTGAGCATTTTTTCATGTTTGTAGGCCATTTGTCTATCTTCTTTTGAAAATAATCTGTTCATGTCTTTTGCCCACTTTTTGATGGGGTTGTTCTTTTCTTGCTGATTTTTTTTTTTTGGGTTCTTCATAGATTCTGTAGATTAGCCCTTTGTCAGATGTATAGTTCATGAATATTTTCTCCCACTCTTTATCTATTTACTGTGCTGATATTTTTTTTTCTTTTTTGCTGTGCAGAAACTTTTTACTTTAATTAATTTATTTTTGTTGTTGCTGTGTTTGCTTTTGAGGTCTTAGTCATAAATTCTTTGCCTAGTCCAATGTCCAGAAGAGTCTTCCCTATGTTTTCTTCTAGAATTTTTAGTTTCAGGTCTCAAATACAAGCCCTTAATCCATCTTAATTTTTGCATATGGTGAGAGATAGGGATCCAGTTTCATTCTTATACATGTGGCTATCCAGTTTTCCCAGCAGCATTTATTGAATAGGGCATCCTTTCCCCATTGTATGTTGTCTGCTTTGTCAAAACTCAGTTGGTTGTAGCTATCAGGTTATATTTTTGAGTTCTTTATTCTTTTCCATTTGTCTGTGTGTCTATGTCTACCTTTATACCAGTACCATGCCGTTTTGGTTACTTTAGTGGTATAGTATAATTTGAAGGCAGGTAATTTGATATCTCCAGATTTGTTCTTGTTGCTTATGATTACTTTGTCTATTTGGGCTCTTTTTTGGTTCCATACGAAGTTTACAATTATTTTTTCTACATCTGTGAAAAACAACATTGGTATTTTGATGGGAATTGTATTGAATCTGTAAATCGCTTTGGGCAATATGGGTGTTTTAACAATGTTGATTCTTCCAATCCATGAGCATGGGATGTTTTTCCATTTGTTTGCTATGATTTCTATCATCAGTGTTTTGTAGTTCTTGTAGAGATCTTGTACCTCCTTAATGAAGTATATGCCTAGATATTTTGTACAACTATTGTAAAATGTATTGAGTTCTTGATTTGACTTTCATTTGACTATTAGTACATAGAAATGCTATTGATTTGTGTAAATTAATTTTGTCACCTTTTTTAGATATAAGATCATATCATCAACAAACAGGAGTAGTTTGACTTCCTCCTTCCTGATTTAGATGCCCTTTATTTCTTTCACTTGCCTGATTGCTGTGGCTAGACTTTCAGTACTATGTTAAACACAGTGGAGCCAGTGGTCATCCTTGTTTTGTTCTGGTTCTTAGGGGGAATGTTTTCAACTTTTCCGCATTCAGCATGATGTTGGCTGTGGGTTTTTCATATATGACTTCTATTATTTTGAGATATGTTCCTTCTATGCCTAGTTATTTGAGGGTTTTTATCAGGAAGGGGTACTGATTTTATTAAATGGTTTTTCTGTATCTACTAGGATGATCATATGGTTCTTATTTTTATTAACAATTCTGTTTACATGGTGAATCACATTCATTGATTTGCATATGTTGAACCATTCTTGCATCCCTGGGATGAAACCCACTTGATCATGGTAAACTATCTTTTTGATGTGCTATTGGATTTGGTATGCTAGTATTTTCTTGAAGATTTTTGCATCTATGTTCATGAGGGATACACTTTTCTTTTTTGTTGTTGTTTCTTTGCCTGGCTTTGGTATCACAGTGACACTGAATTCATAGCATGAGTTAGGGATGATTCCCTGATTTTTGATATTATGGAACAGTTTCAGTAGCATAGGTGCAAGTTCTTTGTAGGTCTGATAGCATTCAGCTGTGAATCTGTCTGGTCTAGGGCTCTTTTTTGTTGGGAGATTTGTTTTATTACCATATCAATGTTTCTACTCAGCATTGGTCTATTCAGGATTTCTATTTCTTCCTGATTCAAATTTGGGAGGTTGTGAATTTCCAAAAATTTAGCCATTTCCTCTAGATTTTCTAGTAGACATTTTCATAGTAGTCAAGGATAATATTTTGTATTTCTGTAGTATCAATTGTAATGTCTCCTTTTTCATTTCTAATTGAGCTTATTTGAGTCCCTTCTCTTCTATTTCTGATTAGTCTAGCTAATGTTCTATTAATTTTGTATATCTTTTCAAATAAACATCTTTTGTTTTGTTGATCCTTTGTATTGTTTTTTTGGTTGCCATGTTGTTTAGTTCTGTTCTGAGCTTTGTTAATTCTTTTCTTGTGCTAACTTTGGGTTTGGTTTGTTCTTCTTTTTCTCATTCCTTGAGGTGTGACATTAGGTTGTTAATTTGTGATCTGTCTTTTTGATGTAACCATTTAAGGCTATTAGCTCCCCTCCTAGCACTGCTTTTTCTATATTCAAGACATTTTGGAACCTTGTGTTCTCTTTGTCATTCAACCTGAAAAATTTTTATTTCCATCTTGACTTCATCATTGACCCAAGTATTGTTCAGCAGTACATTGTTTAATTTCCATGACTTTGTGTAGATCTGAGAGTTCCTCTGGGAATTGATTTCTAGTTTTATTCCATTGTGGTCTGAGAAGATATAGGGTATGACTGTGATTTTCCTGAATTTGCTGAGACTTGTTTTGTGACCTAACATATGATCTATATTGTAAAATGTCACATGTGCTGATGAGAAAAACGTATATTCTGCAATTTTGAGGTACATTGTTTTGTAAGTGTCTGTTAGGTCCATTTGTTCTAGAATTCCATTTAATTCCAGTGTTTCTATGTTAATATTCTGCTTTAATAATATGTCCAGTTCTATGGGGGGATTGTTGAATTTCTCAGCTATTATGATGCTGCTGTTTATTTCCTTGTTTCTGTCTAGTAGAATTTGTTTTATGGGTCTGGGAACTCGTGTGTTAGGACTGTTGTATCTTCTTGTTGAATTGCTCCCTTTATAATTATATAATGATCACTTTATCTTTTTTTTAATCATTGTTGATTTAAAGTCTATTTGATCTGATATGAGATTAGCTACTCCTTTTGGCTTTTGGTTTCCATTTGCCTGGAATATTTTTTCCACCCATTTCCACCTGGAGTCCATGAGAATCTTTGAAAGTTTAATGTGTTTTCTGGAAACAGCATATATTTGGGTTATTTGCTTTTATTCATTTAGCCAATTTATATCTTTTAAATGGAGCATTAAAGCCATTTACAGTCAATGATAGTGTTGATATGTGAGATTCTGTTCTGTTCATAATGTTGGCTGTTACCTCATTGATTTATTTCCTCTTTAGTGTTACTGTTTTATAAGAGCTGTTTTAACTTTCAGGTGTTTTTACAGTGATGGATATTGATCGTCCTGTTCCATGTAGAGAACACTTTTAAGCATTTCTTGTATAGCAGGTCTACTGGTGACAAATTCCTTTAATATATGCCTGTCTGGGAAAAACTTTATCTCTACTTCCCTTATGAAACTTTGTTTTATAGGATACAGAGCTCTTGATGGGCAGTCTCTTTTTAAGAAGACTAAAAATGGGACCCCAAACTTTTCTGGCTTGTAAGGTTTCTGCTGAGACATATGCTGTTATTCTGATGGATTTTCCTTTGTAAATTACTTGATACTTTCACTTCACAGTTTGTAGAATTTTCTCCTTCACTTTGACTTTGACCAGACTGATAACTATATGCCTTGCTGATGTCTTATTTTCTGGGAACCTTCCAGGTGTTTGATGACCTTCTTGTGTCTGGATGTCTAAATCTCTAGCTTTCCCAAGGAAGTTTTCCTCAATTATAACCTCAAAAATAGGTTTCCCAGGCTTTTTGCTTTTTCTTCTTCTCCTTCAAGGATACCAATGATTCTTATCAAACTTCACACAGTTTGATATTTCTTGGAGAGGTTGTTAATTTTTCTTGACTCTTTCTTCTGCATTTTTGACTGATTGAGTTAATTCTAAGGTCTTGTCTTTCAAGCTCTGAAATTCTTTCTTCTGCAAGGTCTACTCTGATTTTAAAACTTTCTACTATATTTTAAAATTCCCTAAATGACTCCTTAATTTCTAGAAGCTCTGTTATATTTTTTTTCTTATACTATCTATCTCTTTAGTGAATTTTTCATACATGTCCTGAATTATTTTCTTGGTTTCTTTGTGTTGCTTTTCAACTTTATCATCATTCAGAACCATTATTTTACTTGAAATCCACATTCTGAATTTCATATCTGATATTTCAACAATTTCTCTTGGTTAGAGTCTGTTGCTAAAGAACTTTTGTGATCCATTGGGAATGTCAAAACGGCTTGTTTTTCATGTTACCAGAGTTCTTGGGATGACTCTTTCTCATCTGAAACCTCTTCTCTCAGCTCAAGACAGCCTTTTAGTATACCTGTTCTCCTCTGCTAAGAACTCCGTTGCTCAGTGAAGAGAGGAAAAGGAGGTCCCTGGATGGCATGCTTCAGGCCTACTTTGGAAGATTTACCAGAAAGGAGATGGGCAGGTGCACTGTGAATCTTGAACACTGCTAGTCTCCTGCATCTTCCAGTGGTTTTTTAGTTGTAAGAGGAAAGACCTAGAAGGAATGGGACTACTCCATCTTGGCTAAAAATAAATGTCTCCAATATATTTAATTTTTAAGAAACTAGTCAATTTTTTTCTCTGTTCCTTTTCCAAACGGGACGAATAATTGGGACTTTAACATAAGTAATATTTTTGAGCACATACTATACAAGCCAGATACTGCAGAAGTATATTATATCATCCATATAAGTTAAATATTATCATCATCACTATTTTTTAAATGAAGAAATGGGAACAGAGACGTTGTAAGTGGCCTAACTTTATAGGATGGTAGATTCATCCAAGGTAGTCACTGTCAAACCATGGCAGAAGAAACAGAGCCATGCAATTATTATTCATTTTTTATACCTTCTTCTCCCTTAATCCTTTATAATTAATCCATCACCAAGTCTCGTTGAGTTTTCTTCCTAAGTATCTCTCAAATTCATTCCCATATTTCCATTTCCAGTGCGACCACCCTTATCTAAGCTACCATCATCTCTTACATGGGCTACTGTTATAGCTTCCCCATGTATCTCCTCAAATCACTGTTTCCCACCTTCCATTTATTCTTCATATTGCAGTTAGAGCAACATTTTAAGAATATGAATCTTATCATTTTTCCATCCCTGGTAAAAATTCTTTGGATATTTCCCACCGGTTTTAAAATGCAGACAAACATTTTTAATATGACCTCAAAGGCCCAGCACAGCCTGGCCCCCACCTAACTGCCCAACATGATTTTGCTTCAATCCCATTCACACCAGCTCTGCTACAACCACACTGGCTTTGTCTGCTTTCTTAAAGTGTCTTTGTTTCCTCTCTTTACAGGAATTTTCACATGCTCTTTCATCTTTGTCTTAGGTAATATATGATCATCCTTGAGAATTCAACTATATCCTCACCTCCTCAGAGGAAGCATTTCTGATTTCCTTGACTGGGGCCATTTCCCCTGTAACACTCTCATATAATACTCAATATGTCTGCTTCATAGGACGACTCATAGTTATAATTTGTATTTATTAATATATTATGAATGTCTTTCTTCTCTACTAGAGCACAAATCTCTTGAGGATAGAAACTATTTTTAATTTTCTTTATCCCCAGGTCATATTAGAGCTTCTGAAATTTAGTAAATGTCTAACACAAATACCTATTTATAAAAGGAAGGAAAAAAGAAGGAAGAAAAGAAGGGAGGGAGAGGGCAAGGAAAGAAGGAAGGACACAGGTTTTAAAAAAGTATGATTGTCTTTGGCATTACAAGCTACAGACAGGTTAAGGAGAATTAAGACACAGAAAATGTAAGTGAATTAGTCAGCTGGGGAAACTCAGAAGAGTAGAACTTAAAAATCAAATACAACTGGGTAATGACATGTTAAAATATTTATTTATCACAGTTACTCTGTGGGAAGAGGGGAATGGATATGGTTTTAGGAGCTCTCTTTGAGGCAGGTCATTTCTTTCACACAGAATTGCTGAGGACACAGCCCATAGGCTGGGAGAAGATATTTGCAAATCATATATCTAATAAGGGACTTGAATCCAGAATACATAAAGAACTTTTACGATTCAATAATAAAAATATAACCCAACTGGAAAAAGATGAAAGTATTTAAATAGACATTTCTCCAAAGAAGATATACAGATGGCTAATAAGCCCATGAAAAGATGCCCAATATCAGTAGCAATTAGGGAAATCCAAAACAAAACCATGGTGAGATACCATTTCATATACACTAGAATGGGTATAATCAAAAAGACAGATATAATAAGTTGGCAAGGATGTGGAGAAATTAGAGTCTTTGGACATTGCTAGTGTAAACATAAAATATTTCAGTCTCAATAGAAATTAGCTTGGCAGTTTCTCAATCTATTAAACATGATCTAGCAATTCCACTTCTAGGTATATACCCAAGAGAAATGAAAACATGTCCACACAAAGACTTTCACACAGATGTTCATAGCAGCATTATTCATAGTAGCCCAAAGGTTAAAACAACTCAAATGTCCATCAACTGACAAATGCAGAAGAAAATGTGGTATAGCCATACAATGGAATATTATTCAGCAATAAAACAGAATGAAGTACTGATAAATGCTATAACATGTATCATAGATGAACCTCAAAATCATTATGCTAAATGGAATAAACCAGTCACAAAAGATACAAGTATATGATTCAATTTATATAAAATGTCTACAACAGGCAAATCTATAGAAACAAAAAGTAGATTAGTGGTTACCTAGGGCTAAGCTCAGCAGAATGGAGAATGACTATTGAGTACCAGTTTTTTCTTTGAGATGATAGGAATGTTCTAAAATTAGATTATGATAATGGTTGTACGACTCTAAGAATATACAGAAAACCATTAAATTGTACACTTTAATGAGCTAAACCTCATGCTGTGCAAATTATATCTTAATAAAGCTGTTAAAAATCATTAAGGAGAAAGTTCTGAAATAAGTTAATATATTTATCTCTGTTTTAAGAAGGGGAGGTAAAGACTCACCAAAGGTTATACTTGGATGAAATTGTTCTTCCAAGAATGGGTATTAGAAATGTCAGTTATTTTGCTAATATCCTAAGTATGTGCCATATTTTCTTAAGTGAAAAATACCATTTATCTAATAGTAAAAATACCATTTATCTAACATTAGTGGGGGAGTAATTATGTATAAAATATGTCCATTCATTACAAGATGTTTCCCAGTTTGTTAAATGTGAAATCTGTAAATCTATGCATAAGCTTAAGGACATATGTTATTTGTCACATAACACAGTGCTTGAGTTCAAGTAGCATTTTTCTAAGTCAAAATAAATACAACTGTAAGCCTCCTATGTGCCAGAATGCACAACTAAATCCCTTCATTACAGGGCTCATTTGCACACAGTAGGATCTCGCTACAGTTTGAGTGGTCTTGATAACAGCTTTCAGGAGGACTGTCTGATCTTCACACTGGTTATTAACTAGTCAAAAACTGTTCTTGGAGGCTAAAAGTCCTGCTGATTCCCTGCTAAGCTCAGATGCTAAAATATTTGCCAAGAGCGGGTGCCTTGGAAATGGGGCTGTGAGTCTCTGAATGTAGCAAAAATTCAACTCTGCTTGCTGGAACTACCCCCACTCTGGGGGTACCCCACTTTAAGAGCCAATGGATTCTTAGATTTTCCTTCTACTAAGTATAGCTATTTCAGTTTAGAACACTTCTACCTCCCCAAACATCATCCCCTGTAATCCCAGCTCCCTCTGGAGGATTCATTCTCTTTGAAAGTGTGTATTAACTCTGACCTAGTGACAGAGGCCTTGGGTCTCAAGACTGGAATCTGCTCTTAAGTGAAAGCCCTGAAAAGGGTTGTGAAAAGAATGGATATGGCAGTATGGTTACAGAGAGGAAGGTGGGAAGGAGTGGAAGGGAAGTATCTCCTATCCTTTACTAATACCTTTACAGTAGTCAGAAAGCACAAAGTAGTAATTCAATCAAGTGCTTTTCTATTTGGATATATAATATTATATACAAAATATGTCAGATTACATATAATGTACATAAATCATTTATATATGATAATTGTGTATACATAGAAAAAGTCTATAAAAATGTATGTTAAACCATTGACAGTGACTTTTACCAGAGGGTTAGATAGAAGATAAATGGGAGGTGCTTATACTATGTATCTTATTCATTTTGTACCTTTGAATTCTTTACAACTAACGTGTACCTTTTACTACTAAACAATAGAGGGATTTTTGTTGTGTTTTATTTTAAGGAGAAAGAAAATAAATGTGGATATATAGGTCAGAGGATACAAAGAAGCAGTTATGTAGGATGAATGAGTCTAGAGATCTAACATATAACATGAGGACTACAGGTAATAATACATTTTCGTACTGTATTTGGGATTCTTGCTAAATGAACAGACTTATAGCTGCTCTTGCCACAAAAACAAACCAAAAAATGAATAACTATGTGAGAAATGGACATGTTAATTTCCTTCACTATAGCAACCTTTTCACTATCCATATGTATCCCATAATATCATGTATACCTTAAACATGCACAACAAAATTTTTTTTAAGCAAAGAAAGAAAATGGGGGGAGGAGCCAAGATGGCAGACAACAGCCGCCAGTCAGAGTGTCTCTGCAAAAAAGACAAATTTTAGAAGACAGAGAAAAAAGTAAACTAGCAGAGAAACAGATCGGGTGAGGGTCAGAAGGAAGGGTACGTGAAACCACAGTAGACTCCACCGGAAGATGTTGCGGAGGAGAACTGGAAGGAGAAAGGTCCCCAGAGGCTTGGGGACCGGTGACAAGGGTAGGTAGAGCAGTTAACTTCCCCCTCCCTTACATCTCGGACTGCTGGTGGGCTCCTGAGCGCTTGGAGAGACCTGCCAACACCAGCCCAGAGACGGCTGCTGCAAGTGAGCAGAGGCCTTTTGTGGACTCAGCGCCGGGCTCCTAGCCCCCTCGGGGCACCTCCCTGGGTGCAGACCCGAGCCTATCGGCAGACGCCATAGTACTCCCTCCTCTCCTTTCCCCTCCCTACCCGTGGGTGCCCAGAGAGACAATTTAGCCATCACATGGAGGCATCTCCAAGGAATGGGGCCTTTCCTTTTGGGGCCCTACAGTAGACTGAGGGGTACTCAGACTGTGAGTTCCCTACCTGCCAGCCCTCCCAGGTGCTACTTGCCTGGGGACTCCAGGAGAGCGGGGCAAATTCCGAGGGGGAGTGAAATCGATCCAGCTTGGGTACCCTGTAGGTGATTCAAGACAAGCACCCCTCCCCCTGGCAGGGTCAGGGATTGATCTCCAGGGTCCAGGGGACAGGCCTGCAGACCAGACCCTGTATACCCAGGTCAGGATCGCACTGACCCGGGGCATAGAAGAGAGGTCTGTGAGAGAGCCTACTGAGGAGTGTGTGCCTTCAGGGACAGATCAGCATGCCACAGTGGCAACCCCCCTCCCAAAGGAGAGCTGTGCACCCAGCTCAGGCTATGATCCTGGGTGGGGAACCTCCCGGCCCACATCACAGCTAGGGGAGATCCATCGGCCTGAGGTCCCGCTTGCTGGCAGAGGCCTGGGAGAGGCCACGGAGAGGAGGAGAGTGGATAGGAGCGAGTCCTGCTCCAGAGTGTGGGTCTCAGAAAGCCCCAACCCCCAAGCCCAGACTTTCAGCTGAGTGGAGCCATTTCAGCCCCTCCCAGCAGCTTTGCACAGAAACAAAGAGTAGAACTTTGACCCTGCTAACAGCAGTTGTGGAGCCTGAGGGCAGGCTTACCCAACGCAGCCCCACCCAGACTCACTCCCCCCACTGATGTGGAGAATAAGGACACACCTGGAAATCCCAGGGCCCCACTCACCACCCAAAGCACAAGAGAGCTTCTCTAGAGGAATAAGAGCTAGCTACAGGACCCAAAACAGCACTGCAGCTTGCTTCTCCCTGAAAGTGCCACCTACTGACAGGGAGGTCACCCTGGACACAATTTTACTGCATCTACTGATTCATCATAAAGGGTGTGGGCAAATCTCACCCATAAACACCACCTTCTGGCTCAGAGACTAAACAGGGCATGTCATTATCCAAATGAAAATCTAAAGGCAAGAAGGAACAACTGATCCAGATGGGAAGTAACCAGCAAAAGAACTCTGGAAGTATGAAGACTCAAATGGAAAGCACACTCCCAAAGAGGAACACCAGCTCCCCAGTAATGGACGTTAACCAAACTCAGAACACTAAAATGACAGAAGAATTTCAAACATGGATTGTAAGAAAACTGAATGATATGCAAGAAAAAATGGATAACCAACACAAAGAAACCACAAAGAAAATCCAGGACTTGGAAGAAAAATTCACTAAAGAAATTGAAATATTAAAGAAAAATCAAACCAATCTCCTGGAAATAAAGGACTTATTCAAGGAACTACAAAACACGGTGGAAAGCCTCAAGAACAGTGTAGATCAAACAGAAGAAAGAATCTCAGAGATTGAAGA
>RJWJ010022538.1:0-26744 GCA_004363605.1 Indri indri | reverse complement strand
TCAACAAGTATGCAGATAACACTTGTAATTTAGAGAGAGTTTTGCCTACTTCCACTTTTAAACCAAACTTATTTTTTCCCTGATACTAAGGGAAAAAGATAAAATAAAAATAATTTGCAATCCATACATCTGATAAAGGGCTAATAACCAGAATCTACAAAGAACTCAAATCATCAAGAAAAAAGTAACCCCATTAAAAAGTGGTCAAAAGACATGAACAGAAGTGTTTCAAAAGCAAATAGATGAATGGCCAAAAAACATGAACAAATGCTCCACATCACTAATCATCAGGGAAATGCAAATTAAAACCACAATGAGATATCACCTTACCCCAGTTAGAATGGCTTTTATTAAAGAGACCCAAAACGATAGATGCTGGCACCAATGCAGAGAGAAAGGAATGCTTATACACTGTTGGTGGGACTGCAAATTAGTACAACTCCTATGGAAAACAGTATGGACACTTCTCAAAGGACTGCAAGTAGACCTACTACTTGATCCAGCAATCCCACTGTGGTATCTACCCAAAAGAAGTCATTTTATCTAAAAGACACCTGTACTTGAATGTTTATTGCAGCACAATTCACAATTGCAAAGATGTACCCATCAATTGATGAGTGGATTAGCAAAATGTGGTATAGTCATACCGTGGAGTGCTACTCAGCCATAAAAAAGGATGAATTAATGCCTTTTGCAGCAATATGGAAGGAACTAAGGACCATTATCATAAGTGAAATATCTCAGGAATGAATGGAAAAACAAACACCACATGTACTCCCTAGTAAACTGGAACTAACTGATGAGCGCGGAAGTGCACAGAGGGAAGTAAAAGTCATTGGAAATCAAGTGGAGGGGGTAGGGAAGGGGCAAAAACCCACTTAAAACGTACAATGAATACTATTCGGGGAATGGGCACATTTATGGCCTGGATTCAAGAGATGTACCAAAAGCATTGTGCCCCCCTAATATTTTGAAATACAATTTAAAAAATAATGGCTAAGAAAAATTTTAGTTTTCAATATTGGTCTTGCAAAAATTTTTTTTAAGGTTTAGTAAAATGATCAACCCTTAACCTGTAGTACTGCTCTTGTAGGTAATTTCATGTATATATGAAATATATGAAATAAAATATATAATTATATAATACAATTATTAAAGTTAAATATAACATTATAAAATACAATATAAAATATTTACATATAAATATATATTTCATATATATAAAATTAGATGTAGAATTATATGTATATAATAATTATGTATAATCAACTATAAAACTTATATTTTTAAGTATATAAAATTATAAAATGTAACAAAATTAATATTACATAAAAGATAAGTAATTATATATACATATGTAATTAAATATGTAATAATGTGTCTAATGTCATATACGTATATAAAATCAATATAGTTATGCTCCAGTTAAAGACAGTAAAACATGGGCATTTAAACTTAGAAAACTGATAATCTTTATTGTAATGAAAGGATTCAACATAGTTCTTTCTATGAATGTAAATATAACTCAATATTTTAAATTTAGACACAGAAGTAAAAAGTACATAACACAATGTCTCACATTTAGTAGACTAATGATGGTAGCTGTTATCACTGTTCTTGTCAGTATTTTTAGGCATCTATGGTGTAGTGGATCTGACAATAGACGTTGACTTAAGCTCAGAATATATCTAGGCTCAGTTCTGTACTGTCTGTGTGAGCTTAGGAAAATTTGTTACTTCTGAAATTAAAATTTTCTGCCTCTTCATATATGTGAAATCCTTTGAAAATTCTTTATTAACGTAATGTATTATTATTATGAGAGTGTTATTTTCTGGCTTATTTCTACCGCTACATCTGTAGTATAAACCAGTTGCCTATGGAGCACATTTACCCACTGATCTACCTATCTTAATATTCTTCTGAACTGTGGCTGATAGATTTTTGACTATAATATACCAGGATGTATCATGTGAAATGTCAGTTATAAAGTTTATGAGACTGAGGTTTTCAGATTGGCTGATTGAGACAAAAGGCTTCTTTATCAAAGCACATACATTTTTGAAATTTGGCCCTACCAATTGAAGGCTGGTACAGAAGCCAGACTGACAGCTCTACAATGTAAAACCCCTCTTTGTTACACTAGACATAAATGCAGCTACCAGCTGGCCTCGGCCTGGCACCTCCATGCCTACCTGGACAGGGCCACCGCAGGCCATGAACAGGCCGTTCAGTCTCCAGACCTCTTTACTTTCTGACCCCCTAGCAGAGTTTAAGAAAAAGCCTAATTAGTGGTGGTGACACCTGCCCACCAAAGAATGACGGAAGACCATCAGCTCACAGCTGAAAGATCACCGAATGTCTAGTAGGTTGTGAAAATATTTGGTCATGACTCATTCACCACTTGGACAAGGTTCAAAGTGGGGAAACTCAAGTGTAAAAGACTTTATATCTCATTTCTTATCCCTTCCAATATTCAGCTACCTCACCTGAATAAAATACCTTAATACCACCAAAAAATAATGCTCAAATCCTCTGGGAGTTTTTGGTCTTTTTCAGGTTGATTATTGTACACAGCCACATAAGGAATCACTCTTTTATTACGGCACATCTCTATGTATATGTTTGTTACATTACAGTAGTAAATGTTGAGTAAATTTTTAAGTGCACTGATGTTGGAATATTCTTTTCTTCTTGCCTATATTTTTCGCATTAATGAAACACGACTTACAAAAACAGAGGATAGACTTTTTCCCTCATGAAAACTTATAAAGTGAAGCTAGTAACTCTTCTTTGATTTTTCCAGAAAAACAGCTGTTTTCCCTTATCTGTTGTTTTTGAATCTTTCATTTGTTATATTTTTGGAGGCAACACAAATAAAGTAGCATGCAGAGAGCCATATGCTAATTTTCCTTAATGCTGTTCAATATTTTCTCATCCGCCTTCACCTTACTCCTCTACTTTTAGCCCAATTAGTCTTTTTTCTTTGTAATTTTTGCCCTCATAACTATTTTGTTAGATATTTTTTCTTCTTAGCTTGATGATTATTTACTACTTACCTACCTTATGTTGAGGGATTTTTAAAAAATCAATTTCCAATGTCAAGGGAATGGATAAAATTTATTGGTTAATTTTTTCATCAAAGATTCTGTATCTTTTAAGGCATATGGTTTTTTCCTTAAAGAGATTTAGAAACTATACATACAAAGAAGCATATAAAATTCATATATATACTGTAAAATTATAACAAAATCAACACCCATGTACCCACTATCCAGCTTAAGAAATAAAATGTTATTCCCAGATCTGTGTATCCCTACCAGATTATATTCCTTTTCCTTTCTGTATTTTGTGTCCAACTACATGTTTGTACCCTAACAGTATATTTAATTTATTCCATGAAAATGGAATCATAATATATGCTGTGTATGTTCTCTGCCTTTCATCTTTTGCTCAATATTATTTACTTTTATTGATGTGTATAGTACATCATTCATTTTCATTGCTCTAGAGAATTTCAGTATGTGAATATACTATAACTTATTTCTCCGTTCCACATATCACACATAACTACATGAAATCAATAGCCTAATACACCTTGTTGAGCATTGTTTTGATAGACATTTCTGATTGTTGTTATTAGGAATAATGCTGCTATGCATGTTCTTATATTAGTTTCCCAGTACATAGGTGGAGAATTTTCTCTTAGCAGAATTATAAGGCTGCAGCATATGTACATGTTTAACTTTAAATGCCAAATAGTTTTCAAAGTGGTTGTACCAATTTACACATACTCCAGCAGTGGCTAAGAGTTACTCTTGTCCCACATTTTTGCTAAAATTGACACTTTAAAATTTTTGCATGAAATTTTTTCACATTGAGGTTTTAAATTGAATTTCCTGATTACTGATGAGGATGCATGTTTTAATGGGTTTGTGGTCCATGCTAAATGCATGTTTATATCTATTGCAATTTTTACTTTGAGTTTGTTTTTTTTTTCTTATTGGGTAATAACTTTTATATATCCTAAATACTAATCCTTGCTATTTTCAGTTACTGCAAATGTTTACTTTCGGGTGGTAGCTTGTCTTTTTATTTTCTTCATGGTATATTTTAAGGAACCAAAGTTTTTAGTTTTAATGCAGTGGAATTTATCAATCTTTTTCTTTATGTTTGTACCTTTTGTGTCTTGTTAATAAATTTTTTCTTACCTGAAGCTCATTAAAACACTATTCTAATTGATGACTTGAAGGTTATAGATTTTTACTTTATAAAAAGAAAGTACTTAATATATCTGGCACAGAAGATTTATATAGCGTGTGAGGTAAAGATCCTATTTTTCCTTTTTCATGTGAATAATAATTCTCCCCACATTTTTATTGAATAGTCAATCCTTTCCTCACCAGTCTGCGATGTCAGCTGAGTTGCACCTCATTTGTATATGCTTGAGTTCATTTCTATTCTATCTCTGTTCACTCATTTATTTATCTCTATACCTCCTGTCTGTTGTATTCATGATACATTATAATAACTCTTGATATTTAGCAAACAAGTCATCTCATCTTTCTATTTTTTAGGCATGTTTCTGCTGTTCTTAAGCTTTTGGAATGTCGCATGGATTTTAGAATTAGCTTTTTATGTTTCACAAAAAAGCCCTATATGGATTTTGACTGGAATTGCATTTAATCTATAAATCACTTTGAGAGAATGCACATATCAGTGATTCTTGCTGTTCCTGTAAAAAAGCATGATAAACATTTCTAAATAGAGAGGATTTTTTTAAAAAAGTCTTTCAATGAAGATTTATAATGTTCTTCAGATTCTTCACACAGATTTTTGTTAGATTTATTCTTTTACATTTCTTCTGTGGCTTTTAAAATGATATCTTTATACATATTTTTAAAATTAGAAAATATTATAAACAAAAGTGCATAAAACAAAGTTCAGATTTTTATTTGAAAAGCTTCAGTTTATTATTTGAAATGCAAACAGCCATGTGACTACATAGCAGGTTAAAAACTTAGAACATTAGGCCAGGTGCAGTGGCTCATGCTGTAATCCTAGCACTTTGGTAGTCTCAGGCAGGAGGATCCCTTGAGCCTAGGAATTTGAGACTAGCCTGAGCAACAGAGTGAGACACTGTCTCTACCCAAAATTTAAAAATTAGCTGGACATGGTGGCATGCACCTGTAGTCCCAGCTACTTGAGATGCTGAGGCAGAAGGATCACTGTACTTGAGCCCAGGAGTTCAAGGCTGCAGTGACCCATGATTGGGCCACTGCACTCTAACCTGAGTGACAGAGACACTGTAAAAAATTTTTTTAAAAATTAAAAAAAATATGTGGAACATTAATAGCTTTCTAGAAGCACTGTTCATGTGCTTTCCTGGCCATAACCTCCACCTGATGTTTTTCCCCAGCTACTACCCTATGTCTCTTTTCCTCCATAGTCAAACATATGGAAAGCATCATCTAAATTTGTTGTTCCACATTGTTTCTTCACTGATTTCTCAACCTTCTGCAGTATGGCTTCTGTCCCTATCCCAGCTGCTGTCACCAAAATTGGCAATGGTAATAAATCTAAGGAACATGTTTTAGGTCATATCATAATTTTATTTCTCAGAAATGTATAATTGATCATTCTTCATGAAACCCTCTCTTTTGACTCTCATGATCTAACACTCAATAGATTATCTCCTACCTCCTTAACTACACTTTAACCTTCTTTTTTTCCTTAATTCAGAATTCTCATGCTCTACCTGGTGGATGCCATTCTGGGCTCTTCCTCTCTCACTCTAATTAAGCAACCTGGGTAATCTCATCCACTCCAGTGCTATCGATTATTATGGATAAACTGATGATTTATCCTTATCTTCAGCCTCCTGGGCCCCAGGATTGCTATTCACCTACATGTTCTATATGCCACCTGGATGTTCCTTAGGTACTAGACACTCGACGTGTTCCAAACTGAACTCTTCGTTTTTTCCTCCCTAACTCACTTCCTGCTGTGATCCCAAGCGTGGCAAATGCCACCACAACCCAGGCAGTTGCCCAAGACAAAAAACTAAAAGTCATTCCTGATTTATTCCCTTCTTTTCTTCAATTCCAATTCTGATAAATTATTATGTCCCATTGATTTTAATGCCTCTTGAGTCTCTACTTAATTTCATTTCTGCAACACCACCATGCATCACCTCCACCATCTCTTCCTTGAACTTCTATACCAGCTTCCCAAATGGTCTTAGTGCCTCCAGACTATATTCTTCTCCAGTTCACTTTTCTTCTATGCAGCCAGAGTAGTCTTTATGAAGAAAAATGTTATCATCCTACTCCTTATTTAAAACTTCCAATTGCTTCCCATTTTTCTCAATTGAAAAACCAAAAACAGTAACCAGACTTTTTTACATAGTCAATATGGCCATGTATGATCTGGCATCATCTCCTCTCTTCATTCCCTCTTTATTTTCTCTTTTTAAAATGTCCTATGATGTTCTTCAGATCTGACCATAGATATCACTTTATGTGGAAGGCTTTCCATGAGGAAGTCCTTCTCCCAACCACCCCATACCATGTTACTTACTGAACATGCCACATGTCCTTTCTCCTAGACCTCATTATACTCTGTTGTAGTTACAAGTTTACCCGTCTGAATCTCCTCTTCATTTGGCTCCATGAGTAGGGTTACTAAAGGTTTTAATAAAAGTAGTAACAATGTGGTTTAGACTACTTTTAAAAAGGTCATACTATGGAAAATTAATTGACAGTAATCTATATTATAATCAGTATTTCATATTAGGTTGCATTGCCTGATTCTGTATCACAATATAATCTACTTAATCTGGAGAATAAAGATTTTATGGTCTGATTTTTTTCTCTTATAAATTGAAATATAAGTTCAAAATTTGCACTTGAAAAACTTTTCTGTGAAAATAGATCCCTGTCAGTTTGTTCATTATTGTATACCAAATGCCTAGCGCAAGTACTTATTCAATAATTGTTGAGTGAGTGAACTGATGAGAGAATATAGGAGAGTAAGAAGAAGAAATTGTTGGTATTTATCTGGGGCAATTAGTTGGATTTTTATATATTTATCAAAATTAAGCATACAGCAAAAAAGCAGGTGTAGTATATGAAGAAAAGTTTGGGGATGTACTATGTCTACAGTCTATTTTATCTTGGTTATTGCTGACCTCCTTTTCAAAATAGCAATTCAGTGAAATCTTCACTTTTTAAAGAAATTATTTTGTTGAAGAAGAATGGATATTTTCCACTTTTGAAGACTGAGATATCAATTTTTCCTGTAATAACATTCGTGTAAATTTACCTCCTTTATCATACTGGACATTCACCATCTCTACATCTGCATGCTTCTCTACTACTGAGGCAACTGTAAATTTATCTAGATTAGTGGCAGGCAAATTTTATCTGTAAATATTTTTAGCTTTGTGGGCCCTAGGGTCTCTTTGCCACTACTCAACTCTGACTTTGCCATGGGAAAGCAGCCATAGACACTATGTAAAGAAGTGCGTGTGGCTGTGTTCCAATAAAAGTTTGTTTACAAAAACTAGCTGAAGGATATATTGGCCCATGGACCATAGTTTGCCAATGCCAGAGGCAGAGGAAATATTGAAAGAAGGTGGCAAGTCTATGAGAATAAGCCTAAATTAGAGCTCCGCTCTGTATTTCCAGTTATTTTTCTTCTTTTGTAAAGGACAGGTGAAGGTGAGCAGCAGAGACCATGTGAGTGGGAAGGCAGGGAGGCAATTGTGTCTATAATTCCTATTCAGCACTGGCGGGCTCACCAAACATGCCTTTGCACTTCCAACTTCCAAGGCGATGTCCCTGACTTTCAGTTTGAAAAGCAACCAATTTAGAAAAATAGTTTCTCTGGAATAATGGTTTCAATATTTATTTTACATAAGCAAGATATGTTTGAGATAAATTTGGGCCAATTCCAAAGTAGCTCTAGGGACTTCTGTGGTATATCTGTAAGTGTTTACAAGGCAAAGTTTGCAAATTAATTTTAAACCAGGAATAGCTTGGTAACTGAATGCTTCCTCATTTAGAGGGCGATGGATTTCCCCAAGAAAAAACAAGCACACTAAGAACAGTCTGACCACTTCAACAGAATGTTAATAACTTCCAGCATATGTGGCAAATGTGGATGTGGCAAAGAAAGAACCTATTTTTCTACCATATGCTTCTACCTATATGCTGTATGTATACGTGTCAATACTGTATCATCAGCACTATTGTCTAGTTTGGGAAAAAATATCAACAATAAATCTTAAACTAAATTCATATTTTATATAACATATTTTTGAAAAAATCTATCCCATGATTTTTCTTGATGCGACACAAATTAAACTATATTATTGCAGTTTTATACTTGGCAACCTGGTGTGGCATTTTTCCAGTTTCTATCCATTCCCTACGCTACCCATTTGGGTTCCATGACAGCCTATAATAAGATACTGTGTTTCTTCCAAAAAAAAAAAAAAATGTTTTGTAAGTCTTCTTCAGGGGAACTTCATTGGCATCTGAAAGTTGTGTGGACTCAAAACTTTAAAAAGGTGAGAAAAAAAATTAGAACAGTGGCTTTTAAATTTTTAGGGTTTGTAAAAATAACCAGCTGAGCTTGTACAGATGCTTGGGACTTGTTTCTAGAAATTATGATTGGATAAATCTCAAGAGGTGCCCAGGAATCTTCATCTTTTATTCATCACTGCAGGTATCCAAGGCAGTTGGTTCTCAGACTTCACTTTGAGAAACGCTGCTCTTAAAGCCTACTTTGATTGTGCCTCATGGGTCTGTGGTAAATAGCTCATTGGGATAGAAGTTGTATTTCACCTTTGGGTTGCCTCCAAAGTGTTCTCTGGTGTATGAAAAATTTTATGATTTGAATCGTGGACTTCATTCAGCAAGGCCCCCCTGGCTCACACATTCAACAATAATACCATGGAAGCTACAATAAAGAGGCAGATGCTTGGCTCCTGCTGTTCATGTGGTAGGAATGATCATGTTCAGCAGCAAAATCCAGAGTGAGACTGGATGAAACTTAATCAGTCAAGTCAGTTTCCAGAAATATAATCCATTCCTAAGAATGAAGAACAATAGTATGCAAGTCATTAAAATCATTCCATCAGTCAAGCATTTGAAGAAGAGATTTTTATGTTTCTGCCTTTGTTTTATATATAGCCAGACCACTTAATCCTATAATTCTCTCCACTGACTGCCAAGACAACATGCTAAGAATCAACTGAAATGACATTTTGTGAGTTTCACACTTGAAATCGTTAAGCAAATTTGATGATAATAGCTGAATTATTAATGAACAGTCTGGAGACATATACTATTGTTTTGTGGTTGAAGAATTGTTGTTATTTTTCCTAAACACTCCCTTTCAGTCTTTGAATAATTGTTTAGTAAACATTTAGAAGAAATGTAGCTCATTAAATTGTAGTCTCAGATGCCTGCCTCCTCCATTCCCTCCCTTCCTTCATTCCTTTCTTCCTTTCCCCTTTTGCACCCCTCTTCTCCTTTCTTTTCCCTCCTCCTTTTCTTCTTTAAAGTGAACATATTTAAAGGAAAGCTTTGTTCAATTTTGTAATGGCATGGACCAATGATGCTCTTTCTCTAATTTTGATCCTAGTCTTGATTAACATCAATTTGAGCAACTATTTTAATTTCTTAATGGCCAACTGTTCCATTTTTATCAAGAGCAAGATGATACTGGCCTTGCAGCTCTGGGTACACAGAAAGTTAAAATAACGTCAAAAGCTTAGCTTATTTCAAAGTATTGATGGGTAAGCACAAACATTTTTATCTTCTACAAGAGATCAGGTTAATTTGAAGTGACATATTTCGAAATTGAATTTTACAGGTTTGTTTAAACCACCACTTCAGAGGATGAATATAGCATGTGCCAGAGAAGAAGCCCCTTCCAGAGCTTTGCATTTGTTTAATAATGCTTGGCCTTCTGGTGAATAATTGCTTTTAAAAATAAAGTGTTGATGCTCGTAAGGAGAATACACTCTTTCAGGGCGCTGCGAACTCTGTAACTTACATCTGATCTACCTTACATCTGGGTCTCTGTTTTTTATGCTAAAACAGTATTGGTCATTTATTTTTCTTTTTAGCTCCTTAACGATATTTAGAAAATATTTGATTGTATGTCATGTTTAAAAGAATGCTGTAATCTTGTTTTGGCAGTGCAGACATAGCTTGAGTTAATTTAGATGCAAACCATAAAAGCATCTGTCAATTCCTCTTTCTTCGTAAGAGTTCCAGCATTTCTTTCTGAGACTTAGGAGCCTAACACACACCATCCTCAGGACATGCTTTGTACTCCCACGTTCCTCCTGCACGTTATATGTGCAGCCTAACTATGACTTTAAAGTTCTTCTAGTAATTTATTGTCAAAGAGATATCAATAGGAAGGCAATGTTTAGGTGAAGAAAAGTAAGCCTTTAGAGAAACAATTGCAAATTGTCGGTCAACTTGTTGATATTATATTGACTTAATGAAATTAATGCTAACCTCCAGCATGAGATAGAGCCAAGAATTCTAGACTAGGAAACAGAGACCTGGCTGTATCACTTAATGACCCAAGGAAAGTCACCTAATCTCTCTGAACTTCATATTTTTTATCCGTAACTTGAGATAATAAAATGGATTTTTGTGAGGATCATATGAAACAATTTACCTTAAAGCATATTATGAAGTATAAAGTGCTACATAATGTGTATGATTATTGTTCTTGGTGTTGAATTCATATCTTTTAGATTAAGAATGTTGTGAATTGAAAGGTTAGTCTAAAAATTGAATGTTTTCCAATGAGTTACTTGCTGACTAGTTTACTTTTAGCAAAAAGTCTATAAAAAATAAATTTTTATCATTAAATAATGAAATTCTCTCAAGTGAGGAAAAAAATGAGAAATTTGACATGCATTTAATAAACTGAAAATTGTTGAAAGCTTAGTTTAATACAGAGATACATAGTACGTAAATATGCTTCTTCTAATTAACTGTATTTGTAGTTTTTATTGATATTCTTCTGAGATAAGGTCGAAGATGAAAAATGTTAATGCCTGGGCTATTAAAGAAGATTATTAAGTAAGAGAAACATGAAATATGAGTTTTAGCAGGAGATTGTGTATAGCAGCTTCAGAATCCATGAAATCCCAGTGTGCCTTTTTTATTGCCTTCCGTTCCCAAACACTCACAATCAAAAAGCAAGTAGTAGATTAGCAGGGAATTCACTGGGTACAACCAGGGTCTTGTGGGCTAAGTTTCATGGTTGTGAGCTTTCTATAATAAATGGACTTCTGGAATTGAAAGAATAAAAATGAAAGAAGAAACAGCATTATGGGGCAGGAGCCAGAGGCTGTATACCTATGCCAATTTCAACGATCAAGTATATGTCATAAAATGTGAATTCTAATGAGGGTTGGGGGCTCAGCACCATGATGTTGAAAGCAGCATTCGTTGTTGAAACATTGGGCTGGGAGCTATAGGAGCAGATACATTTTCTAAATCCCTGTGATCCATGGACATTTTATAAAACGAGATTTTTCACAGAATTCTCAGTTTCTGTATTCCTTTTGTAGAATTGTTTGCTTTGTTTTGATGTTTCATTGAACCTCTTTGTATATTCTTATTTGAAACAAGGACAGTGTTGGCTACCCAATAAATTGTGTTTTCTGGATACCTTATGTAAGACCAATACTAACTGAATTGAGATAAACTAAAACAGTGATCAGGGATTTTATGTTATATGGTACATTTCTGTAGGAAGGATCCGAGTACTTAATTATGCTTCCTTTTGTTCCAAATAATTTAAAGATAACCTTACATATAATACAGCAAATTAGAATATAATAAAAATGTTTGCAAAAGAAGAAAGTAAAGCAAATGCAGTGAATGACATAAAATGGAGAGAGCATAGGAACAGGGCAGAAATAGTTACGTCAAAGTTACTCCATTGCTCTAAAATTCCTGTTCGCCACTAAGAAAAGTTCAGTTACTCAATTTCAAGTGTCCATGAAATAAACAAAAAAAAATTGCTCAGGAGAGTTACAACGTTATTAGAATTATAGCAAAAATGGAGGTACTGTTCTTCCTTACATTTTGTTCCCTAAAATAAAAAGACAATATGTTAGAGAACTCTAGTCTTCAAAATAATCTAATTTTTTGTAACTTGGAAATCATCAAATTTACCATGTGAGACCGTAATGCCAACATAGTAGAGTGACAGAACACTCCAAATCAGAAACCTAAAATCCTGTCCATATGTTAATTCCCAGCTTTATTCTCTTCATTTAATTCTAGTGAACACTTTTTATGTTGTTATAAAATGATAAAAATTAATTAACATTAAAATTGAAGACACTGTAGTCATCTAATAAAGCTTCATAGTGTTTTATAATCTCTTCTAATATGGGATGATATGCAGTTATTTTTTTTAACAGGTTCAATTTTCACTTGAAGAGTTTATTCTGCCTGATATTCCATACATTCATTTATGACTCTTTGCAATGAAGGGCTGCCTGACATCTGTTTCAAATCAGATTTTCCCTAATTTTTATGTATGCCCTCTTGTTCCATCATCTGCATTAAAATTCAAAAACAGACATGATCTATTCCATACTGATTTCTTCTTCTGTATTGCAGATCTATAAAACCTATCCTTTACTGCCTTGTTTTGCAGGTTTCTTCTGTAAGTGTTTGTCTTCTTGGCATTTCTTTCTCTCACCTTTGACCTGAAATCAGGCATAGTTTTGGGTCCTTCTTTTGGCATTGTAATGGCTAAAGCATCTTTCCATGAAGAAGAGCTAATCAAATTGGCAATCCAAGAGAGGTCTGTGTATTCTCACTTCTTAGATTTGCAACACCTTCTCATCATTCTCTCAGTACCTTTCTTATTTCTGTAGTGTTTTAAAAATTCCCCTGCATGGTGAAGACATCTGGACATTCTGAATATGTGTCTGGTTGTACTTTGTGTGTGCTGTTCCTTTAAAAAGAGGGGAATTCCAGTCCTTCTGTTCTTGTTCATTCTTATAGGATTGGTAAAGTTTTACTTTGAATGGAGTCATTCTTTCCCAGCAAGGTAAACCTTTTGGAAATTTTCTTGGTAACATCTGTGTGACATCTCTTCTATCCTGGAAAGCAGCCTACTCATGCAGTGCTGAGGGATTCATTTCATTAAGAGGGACAGGAGCCTGCTTTGAATTGCTTAAGGGTGCAGCTCTGGATTCTCCAGTCTTTTCATAAGAACTCTGGTCTTTGCAGCACATCACTTAGGGATGGAAGATAGAGTTTTACCCTTTCAGGGAATATTCTGCTATTTGGATGAGTGCGTTTTGAGATAACAATAAACATCTTCATGATTTCTGTACTCCATTAGGGCTAGTAGATCATTAAATGCAATTGAATAATAATTTGCTTAAGACTTACTAATTTTGAACGGTATACATATATTATTCATATCTTGTACTTAGAAAGATGATGAATAATACATTGTTCATCCCTCCGAGTTAATAATCTAATAAGAGGGAGGTAATTGACCAATTAGAAAAAAATGAGTTGTTTTAATGTTGATCTTAAGAAAGACTTTTAATAAAGTGGAGGAAAACTATTCAATCATCTTCACAACAATCTTTTACTTCTTTTAACTTTGTTTTCAAGTTCTGTGGTTTGTAACATGCTTTGTGGAGGAGGCTTACCAAATGTTTTGCAATATCTTTATTCTTCTCTCCATTTGTTCAAACATGTCAAAATTCTTTTGCATTTGTAGAACCAGTGATTTATAATTCTTGGACTTAATCCTATTTTAAGTGGGTGGATAAATTTAAAATATTTTGGTTTTTTCACATTGTCTTCAGCTACTGTAGTTACCTACTGACAATTTTCTGTCATTCTTGACTGCGTATTGGCATAAATTGTTACTAGCATACCAGTTAATGACAGTGGTAACAAATAATTTGAAATGCTCTTGTGATTGACTAGAGCTTTAAGCTATGGTCTATGGGGTTGGAAGATGCATTATATTTAGTTTTTATGTTAGTGAGAAATCATGCTATTACTTATAAATTTAGCCATCTTCCTCTCTTGGTCCACTCTCCTATATTTTTCTACTAAATTTTGTAAAGAAGCAGAATATGATTAGAAATTATATATAATTTTTAATATGTAATTATTCTTTTAATGTATTCTCTAAACCTCTACATATTTTCCTGGTCATCTTGTTAACTGACAGGAAATACCAAGAATATAGGGAATCATGTAAGTGATAATTGGTAAAGTATTAAGAGGTCATCAGTATGGAGATCAGCAGGACTTGGAAAACCACAGCCTGTGGGTCACAGCTGGCTCATCACCAATTTTTGTAAATAAAGTTTTATTGTAACATAGCTACATCCTATTGTTTACCTACTCTCTAAGGCCGATGTATACTATGAAGGCAGTGTTGAATAGTTTCAACAAAAACCTAATGTCATGTAAATCCTAAAATAATTACTATCTATTCTTTGCAGAGAAAGTTTGCTGATCCCTGGTCTTGAGATGGCTCAATATATCACTGTACAACTTCCCAATGCAATGGTAAAGGCAGAGTTCATTTTTTTCTCTTACAGAACCCAATCACTTAATTATCTTGGGAAAATTGGGACATTTGAAAATCTCCTAATGTAGTTTATGAAGTCACTAATTTCATTTAAATGAATATATTTTAAATTTATTATAGCCTGCTGTGACAAGTTGACCAACTCTTGATTTAGTATTTTGATACTCTGAGTATGTAATGATGTAATGATATAATCAAGTCATTAATTTTAATGACTTCTCAGGGAAGAGAAGTAAAATCAGTTGAATACCTCCTATGATCCAGGCTCTATCTGGGTTCATATATTTAGGTGTCAGTTAAATTTCAGAAAGTAGTGTATTAGCAACACAGAGAAAAATGTTGCCCCATGTTCCAAGAGAGACATTCATTTTTTCATATATTCTTATTCTCAATTCTCATTTTACAGGCAAGAAAATTAAATTTTGTATAGTTAAATAGCTTGCCTGCAATTAGAAATTGGTATCAGTGGCAGAGCTAGCATTTGGATGTAGGTCTGCAGAGTTCCAAAGCCCATGTTTATTACACTAAACCATACTGCCTAATACAGACATGTGGTGACTTCACATAAATCTACTTGAGGTTTATGGAGGTTTTTTTTTTTTTGGAAAATGGCACTAGGATCTTTCTTAAAAGTTATCAACTACTTGCAGAAGCTTATTAACTAAACGTGTAAGAAAGTATTGAATAGGTCTAATAGAATCCCATCTGTATAAGTGGAAAGTGAAATACCAAAATCATACCCACTTCAAGAAACCAGCAAAGTTTTACAGAAAAAGGCTTCCTGGGGCTAGGGCTAAAAGCACTCTCAATTGTGTCTGCCATGCATCCTATTCCTTTAGCAAATGTGGAAAAATGTTTATTTCCCTCCTAATTTCTTCTGCCTAGTTCACTTTATCTCGTAAAGCTACTACTATTATGTGACAAAATCAGCAGAGAATAATCTGAAAGCCAGATATGATATTAAGCTAGCAAGACAGTCAAGTTTTTGAGTTTATTATAGGCCCCAATGGAATGCTGAATAGATCAGTCAAAATGACCCCTTAGCCTGTCATACTCTTCAGTGTTGTTTTCTTTGAGTTCCTTATAATGACCAACTCCTGCTAGAGTCACTGTTGGTTATTCCACTCCTTGACACTAACTTCATTTGCAGAAAAATTAGCAGCTACACAAGAACTTCAAATTTGTAAAAATATTTGGAATGCTTTAGTTCTTTTGCTAAAGTCATTGAATCTGTTTAACAAACTGAAAATGAAATAAACTTTTCTAAGAATTGCAAAATTTTCAGGGATGAAATATCTGTGGATTGTCACTTTTGTCATCCTTTTTTCCCTTAAATAATGTGGCTTCAACTTGGCTGACTGATTTATACCCAGAAGCAATTATAAATTATTTTATAAATATTTGAAATAAGATTCTATTTGCATATATGCACAACTTAGGTATTAAAATGGATAAATCTATAGAATTATGTTCCTGAACTATTTTAATTGTGTTTTTTTGCATATAAATGTCAAATAATTATGATCACAGGAAAACAATTATTAATTTTTTATTTATAGTAATATAAAGCATGCTGGGTGAAAAGAAATAAAGTATCAGGGAGTAGATACTCTGTTTTCTGCCTTATATAGGTATAACAAATTCTAATCTATTTATGGGTTCAGTGAAATCTGGTGGTTATAATGGGACAAAAATAAGAGAATTGATTGTTTTGGCTCAATTCTCTAGGTAGTATAAGATTACATCAAGGGGGGTATAAACTTTAGAGGATGTGGATAAATAGAGTAAAAAAAATGTGTATTCCACATAGTCTACATGCAAAATTGTAACCAAATCATAACAGAAAACATATGTGGTGCCATTAGCTTGACTTAAATTACTGAACATGCATATAGGTCCTTTTCTCCAGCATTTTAAATATGGGCATAGAATTCTAAATGTTATTTTAAGAGCATACGTCAAATCAAGGTGATAATTAAATAGTATTAGAAAATACATAATCATTAAAAGCCTGGGAGAAAATAGTGTCATATAAAATTTGTACCTTAAATTAATTAGGATATCAATTTCAGTGATAATAAAGCTAGAATAAAGTACTTTTTTCTAAATGTACAAATCATGATAATCTCATTGTCTGGATATGATTAGCCTATTAGGAAAACACTGTGATGTCATTAAGGAAATTAACATATTCCAGGGGCATTATTCTACTGGCACAATGCCATTGTGGAATGTGTTTATTCATCTGAAACTGAGAAAAATGTAATTTAATTCAGATGAACAGGACAAAATCCAGTTGAAACTACTAGTGGTATTTTCCCCCAGTGGCACCAAAAAACAAAACTCGAGCTTTTAATATGTTTTAGCAAATCACAAATCTATTTTGCAGAAGCAGTGTTTTCAACTTAAAATTCCATCAACACAGTGAATTTGAGATATAATACATTTTTGGGTACTGATTTGAATTTTTTTTGCAGGGGAATAATCATATTTCAAATTGATGAAACTTAGGTTAATGACCTTATGTGCACGCATAAACATTTTTGTCTGATTTATTAAGTTAATAAAAATTTTTGAGTGTCTGCTACATGTCATGCTCTTAGGTATGCATTGATGAGTAAAACATCTTCCAAATTAAAATACCTTTTGTGTTCAGTTTGCTCTGAAAAACAAGACTACAAAGAGACATATAGTAATCAAACTATCAAAAATCAAGCAAGAGAGGATCCTTTAACCAGAAAGGGAAAATAACCAAATAACATATATAAGAGAGTTACTTAATGGATTTATCAGCAAAGACCTTGCAAGGAGAGACTGGGATGTTATGTTGAAAGCGCTAAAGGCAAAAAACCTGGCAATCAAGAATCTTGTATGTAGCAAAGCTATCTTTCACAAATGAAGGCAAAGTAAAGACTCTCAGACAAACAAAAGCTGAGGGAGTTCATGACCACTAGAACTTCCTTACTAGAATTGCTAAAGAGAGTTATTCAAGCTAAAAGAAAATGATCCTAATTTGTAGCATAAAAACATAGGAAAGTTTAAAACTCACTGGTAAAATTAAGGAAAGTCAAATTCAGAATATTTTAATACCATAATGTTGGTGTGAAAATTAGTTATATCTTTACTATGATAGTTAAAAGATAAAACTATTAAAAATAACATTGGCTACAATATTTTGTTGAGGGATACACAATATAAAAAGATTAATTTTGGCATCAAAAATTTAAGCAACCCCTGCCTCAAAAAAAAAAAAAAATTAAAATGTTGGGTGGGTGGTGTAAAAACAGATTTTTTATGCAAATAAAGTTATCAGCTTAAAATAGCCTGTTATAAATATAAGATGTTTTTGTAACCCTCATGGTAACCAAAAGCAAAAATCTATAGTAGATATAAAAAAATATAAAAATAAATAAGACCCAATTATATGCTGCCTACAGGAGACTCACTTTACCTGTAAGGACACACAGACTGAAAGTGAAGGAATGGCAAATGGAAACCAAATATAACAGTAGTATCTATACTCATATGAAAATAAATAGATTTTAAGTCAAGAACTGTAAGAGACCAAGAAGGTCATTTTATAATGATAATGGGCTCAATTCATCAAAAGGATATACTATTGTAAATATATAATTATCTCCCATCATAGCATCTAAATATATAAAGCAACTATTAATAGATCTGAAAAAATAGATAGACTATGATACAATAATAGTAGGGGACTTAAATGCCCTACTTTCAGAAATGGGTAGATAATCCAGACAGAAAATCAATAAGGAAACATCAGACTTAAACTATACCTTAGACCAAATACTTATCAGACATATACAGAATATTCCATCAACAGCAGCAGAATACATATTCTTCTGAAGTACACACGAACATTCTCCAAGGGAGATCATATGTTGGGCCACAAAACAAGACTTAACAAATTTAAGAAGATTGAAATGATAGCGAGTATCTTTTTTAAACACAATCATTTGGGAAATTTTAAAAACAATAGGATCCATTTTCTAATGTTGAAATTGGTTTATGATAAAGAAAATGATATAATCACCTACAACAAATCGTCCATTAAAGTAAAGCAAAAATTTGGAATAGTTGTTATCTCTAAGTAATCTGTAGGGGAGGAAGGTGGAATGTGATGGGAAGAGTCACATTGGTGGGAGGACTTTTAGGTGAGAGTAATGTACTATTTCTTGACCTAAGCGGTAGTTACAAAGCTGATCAAACTTTAGTTATTCATTATGTTATACATCTATATATTGTTTACTTCTGTCTTGATATGTTACAATCCTTAATCTAAAAAATAAAGCAGAAAATATAATCTTATTAAAGGACATGAAACAATAACCAGAAAAATTAAAAGATGCTGATGGTACTGGGTGGGTAGAGTTAATACCATTAAAATAGTAATCCTTTAATTAAATTAATTTATATACTTCATTGAATTCCAGGCAGAATATCAATGGTTTCAAAAATTGGCTAAAACTTTATAAATTTATGTAAAAGAATAAATGTCCTTGAATATTCAAGAAAAATGAGGAAGAAGAATATTAAGTGGAGACTTTCCTTGCCCAACATTGACACTTACTGTCAAGCCATTGTAATGAAAATGGCATGGCACTAGTACAGAAATAGAAAAGCAGATTAATTTAACATAAGAGGAATCCAGACATAAAATCAGGGTACAAGGAGAGTTAAAATAATGATGAGATAATATTACAATTTAGTAGAAAAACAATAGTTTATTTAATAAAAAGTGCTGACATATTTGTTTATCCATCTGGCAAAGACTTTAACACAGCTGAGATTTCAAAGGATTAAAGGTAAAATCTAATAAAATAATGAATTGTATAACTATTACTCCAATTTAGAGGAAACATTTTAAGCAATTAGGAAACTCAGAGGCATAAAAGATAAATATATTTGAGAAGAAAGAGTAAAAAATATCTGAATGACAAGACTATAAACAAAGTCAAAGACACACTATTGTCTTAGAAAAACTGCATTATCTATGACAGTTTAATGGTCAATATTTCTTATGTGTAAAGGACTATTGTAAATTGAAAAGATAAAAATCATAATTTTAAAAAGGGTTATGCAATGTGTATATGTAATTTAGAGAAAGGAAATACAAAGGTCAAAAAGCATACAGAAATGTAATTATCTTCACTAATAATCAGAGAAATTTAATTCAAACAACAATGTGATACTGTTTATCATCAATCAGGTTGGCAAAACTTAAAAGGATCTTGACAAGCTGAATGTGGGGAAATGGGCTTCCTCGTTAATATTTGAGTGCAAATGTGAATTGCTGAAAACTATTTTGAGAACTAAACTTTTTAGGACTATTTAATTGCAATTATACAGAGTCTTTGATCCACCAAACTGACTTTGGGAATCTTTCTCCTAAATAAAAATTAAGGAAATTATGCTGATATTATATGATGAGAGTGTTCAGTGTTATTCGCAGTACATAAAAACTGGAAATAACTTGAATATTCATCAATAGAGAAATGTTGTGGAGGTATTATTAAAAATAAAAAAACCTAATGAATTAGATATGTATCTGTTTACCTGGAGGGTATCCTTCTTGCATTGTTTTATGTTGCTTGAGAAATGCAGGTTGCAGAGATATGTGCAATTATGCTTACAGATGTTCGATCATTATGGTGTGAGATGATAAACATAGAGTGCTTGCACTGGTCACCTGAGCATGGTAAAAATTGAAATCGGGGTGGTAGGAGACAAAATTGTTTAAATACTTGAAATACTGATGTTTGTTTCTGGATTTGAGAAGTAGCTAGATGATTGTATTTTTATTTTTATCTGAATGTTTTAGGGTCATGTAGACTTGCAACTGACATTTAAAAAAAAAAAAGACTAAATTTTTTAGAGCAGTTTTAGGTCACAGCAAAGTTGAGAGGAAGGTACAAAGATTGCTCATATATCCTCTGCCCCCAAACATGTGTAGCCTTCCTCATTATCAAAATCTCTTACCTGAGTGCTACATTTGTTACAACTGGTGAACCTACATTGACATATCATTATTACCCAAAGTCCATACTTTACATTAGAGTTCACACTTGGTGTTGTACATTCTATGGACCTGGACAAATGTATAATGATTTGTATCCATCATCGTAGTATCATATGGAGTATTTTCGCTTCCCTAAAAATTTTCTGTGTGCTGTCTATTCATCCCTCCATAAACATCTCCCCCTCCCTGGAACAACTGATATTGTTACTGACTTCATAGTTTTACCTTTTCAAGAATGTCGTAAAGTTGGAGTCATATAGTATGTAGCCTTTTCAGATTGACTTTTTCACTTAGTGTTATGCATTTAGGTTTGCTCAATGTCTTTTCATGGCATGATAGCTCATTTATTTTTAGTGCTGAGTAATATTCCCTTGTCTGAATGTGCCACAGTTTATTTATATGTTAACATACTGAAGAACATCTCCGTTGCTTTCAAATTTTGGCAATTATGAATAAAACCTTTTCAGATTATCTTTTTTTTTTTTTTTTGAGTCAGAGTCTCTCTTTGTCACCTGGGCTAGAGTGCCATGGTGTCAGTCTAGCTCACAGCAACCTCAAACTCTTGGGCTCAAGCAATCCTTCTGCCTCAGCCTCCCAAGTAGCTGGAACTACAGGCATGCACCACCATGCTTGGCTAATTTTTTTCTATTTTTTCTATTTTTAGTAGAGATGGCTAATTTGTTTTTCTATTTTTAGTAGAGACAGGGTCTCACTCTTGCTCAGGCTGGTCTTGAACTCGTGACCTCAAGTGATCCTCCTGCCTCCGCCTCCGAGAGTGTGAGGATTACAGGCGTGAGCCACTGCACCCAGCCCAGATTGTCTTCTTTAACTGAGTAATATGCATTTAAAGTTCCTTTATGTCTTTTCCTGGCCTGATAGCTCATTTCTTTTTATCACTGAATTATATCCCATTGTCTGTATGTACCACAGTTTATTTATTCATTAACCTACTAAAGCATATCTTGGTTGCTTCCAAGTTTTGGCAGTTATGAATGAAGCTGCTATAAACATCTCTGTGCAGGTTTATAGCACGTAAGTTTTCAACAGCTTTGGGCAAATACCATGGACATGATTCTTGGATAGTATGGTAATATGTTTATTATTTTCTATTTTTATTCAATTGATAAAAATGTGAACACCATAATTGATATTATTAGTGTAATTATGAAAACAATGTGAGAACTTGTATATGTTTGGAAGTCTGTAGGAAGTGAGATTCATTTCACTAAAGGAATGAAATTTTATGACTTATAAACTTAAATTAAGCAAGCAAAGTTGCTTACCAAGAATTTCCCATTTCCATATTTGTAGCAGTTAAATAAGGATAGATTTAAAGATGTTGATCTGCAAATTTACTGCTTTCATTTGGATGCTCTTTAAAAAGGCACGGTCAGCTTTACAAATCTACACCTTGGCCTTGGTGACAACTCCACCCTTCTAGTTGCTCAAATCAAAAAACTTTGGGGCCATTCTTGACACCCTTCTTTCTTTCAGATCTTACCCTTGATACTTAATTCTTATCAACTCTACTGATACTTAAATCTTACTGGCTCTACATCCAGAACGTGACCACATCTCATCACCTCTACCACTATCACTATATTTTGATTTGTTTAGATTATTACAATTGACTTCCAACCGGTCTCCCTTTTACGCTTGTTGCCCAACTCTCTTGTCAACACCGAAGTCAAAATTACCCTGTGGTAAGTCATATAACTCAGATCATACCTCTCTTCTGTCCCAGGCTCTGCAATGGCTTTCAATTTCACCCAGAGAAAAAATGCAAAGTTCTTATAATCCTTCCATGACTTTAAGTGATCTGGCGCCTCTATGTTGATTCTCTCACTTTCTATTCTATGCCCTCCTCTTGCTCACTCCAGTGCAACCACTCTGGACTTCCTCCTGTTTCTCCAGTAGGCCTGATATCCTCTTACCAAAGTGCCTGGGATCTAGCTTTTTCTTTTGCCTGGAGAAAATCTTCCTTTATGTACAACTTCAAATTACTGCGTCATCTCTATCAAGTGTTTGACCAATAAGGCCTTTCCATACTGCATTATTTATTACAGCAATCTCTCTTGCTCCCCTGAATTCCTTTTATAGTTTTATTTTTTAATGTATTAATTGTCTTATGACACACTACATAATTCTTTACTGTTTATTATTTACTTTCTTTTTTAATTTCAGAATCTTATGAGGGTATAAACATTTTGGTTACATATAATGCCTTTGCTTCACCCAAGCCAGAGCTTTACTTTTTGTCTCTCTTTTCTAGACTATAAGATCCACAGGGTAAGGAATCATTTTGTGTTTTGTTCACTACAGCTCTCACAAAGTAATGACTAGAAATGTGTAAAAGAATATTTGAGTCCTTTAAATAATAGGCTTCAAATAAAACATCATTAAGTTGGGATAGTGGGATCTCATTGCATTTGATTAACAAAGGTAATTAAAAATATTTCATATTATTTCCAGCTTAGAATATTTAATTTTATAGCACAATAAGAAATTCATGTTGTAAAAATTAGATATGGAAATAATTTATTTAATAATGCCTTCCCTACTACTTTTTAACCTTACTCTGTAACTGTCCTCAGAGGTCTACCATATATTTTATTTTAATTGGTTCTTCTTCAAATCCATTCTCTATTCATCCGTCGTCTATTGAAGGATGCATTGTCCAAGGTCATTTTAAGTGCTAGATACTGAATATGTGGGTTAAATTTTGAGTTAAAGATCTGTTTTCTGTGATTCTTCATGGCTACCCTACCTCGTGTTGGTTTTCCTATTGCTACATAATAAACTTAGTGGCTTAAAAGAAAACACATTTATTGTCCCACAGCTTCCATGGGTTAGGAGCCTATGCACAGCTTACCTGTGTCTTCTGCTTAGTGTCTCACAAGACTACAATCAAAGTGTTGGCCAGGGACATAATATCATATGATCCCGTGTAGTTGTTAGAAGATTCATTTCCTTGTAGCTCATAGAACTCATAGAGGCTTACTTCTTCAAGACCAGCAGGAGAAGCTCTCTGAAATCTGTATTATTTTTGGAAGGACTCACCTGATTAGGTCACGCCCACCCAAGATAATTTCCATTCCTACTAACTCACATCCAACTGACTAGGGACATCAATCACATCTGCAGAATTTCTTCTGTCATACAACATAGCATGGAAGTCACATTTCATCACATTTACCGTATGTTATTGTTTAAAAGCAAGTTGCAGATCTCATTCACACTCATGGGAAGTGGATTATACAAGGGTATGGGTCATTGTAGAATGTAGAATTTTATCTACCACATATGTCATTATATAGAAAAATAGTATTTAACAGAATACGAAACTCATAGATAAGGCCCAGTTGATTCACAATAATTTGGTTATTTTCTTTACTTCAGTCAATTGTCTTATCATATGACTTCTGTCTCAGTGTATTTCTCTGATATGGTGATCTATAATCAGTGATCTTCAATATTACTGTTGTAATTGTTTTGGAGCACCACAAACCATGCCCAGATAATATGGCAAACTTAATAAATGCTGTGTGTGTTCTTCTGATTTCTCCACCAACCAGCCGATCCCCCATTGCTTTCCTGCTCCTTGGTCACTCTTATTCCCTGAGATGCAACAATATTGAAATTAGGCCAATTAATAAGCCTACAATAGACTTTAAGTGTTTCAGTGAAAGAAAGATTTGTACATCTCTCACTTTAAATCAAAAGTTAGAAATGACTAAGCTTAGTGAGAAAAGTGTGTTGAAAGCCAAGATTGCCCAAAAGCTAGGCCACTTGTACCAAATAGTTAGCCAAGTTGTAAATGCAAAGGAAAAGTGCTACCCTATGACTGATAAGAAAGAGAAACAGACTTCTTACTGATGTGGAGAAAGTTTTAGCAGTCTGGATAAAAGATCAAATCAGCCACATTTCCTTAAACCAAAGTCTATTCCAGAGCAAGACCCTAGCTCTCTTCAATTCTGTCAAGGCTGAGAGAGGCAAGGAAGCTTCAGAAGAAAAATTGGAAGCTAGCAGAGGGTGATTTATGAGATTTAAGAAAATAAGCCATCTCCATAAAGTAAAAGTCCAAGGCAAAGCAGCATGTGGTGATGTAGAATCTGCAGCAAATTATCCAGAAAATCTAGGTAAAGTAATTGATGAAAGTGACCACTCTAAATAACGGATTTTCAATGTAGATGAAACAGCCTTCTATTGGAAGAAGATGTCATCTATATTTTCATAGCTAGGGAGGAGAAATCAATGCCTAGATTCAAAGCTTCAAAAGACAGGCTGACTCTTGCTAGGAGCTAATGCAGCTGGTGACTTTGTTGAAGCCAATGCTCACTTACAATTCTGAAAATCCTAGGGCTCTTAAGAATTATGCTAAATCTACTTTGCCTATGCTCTATAAATGGAACACCAAAGCCTGGATGACAACAGATGTGTTTACAGCATGGTTAACTGAATTTTTAGTCCACTGTTGAGGCATGCTTAGAAAAAATTATTTCTTTCAAAATGTTACTGTGTCTTGACTGCATCTGTTCACCCAAGAGCTCTGATGCAGATATACATGGAGATTAATGTTGTTTTCATGCCTGCTAACACAACATCCATTCTGCAGCCCATGGGTCAAGAAGTAATTTCGACTTTCTAGTCTTATTATTTCAGAATACAATTCTTAAGGTTATAGCTGCCATACAGGAGGATTCCTCTGATGGATATGGGCAAAGTAAATTGAAAACCTTCTGGAAAGGTTTCATGATTCATCATTCTAGATGCCATTAAGAACATTCATGATTCATGGGAGGAGGTCAAAATAGCAACATTAATAGGAGTTTGGGAAAATTTAATTTCAACCCTTATGGATGACTGTGAGGCATTCAATATAATAGGAGTTTGGAAAAACTTTATTTCAACCTTCATGGATGTCTTTGAGGCATTCAAGACTTTAGTGGAGGAAGTAACTGCAGATGTGGTGGAAATAGCAAGGGAATTCAAATTAGAAGTGGATCCTGAAGATGTGACTGAATTGCTAAAAATCTCATGATAAAACTTCGAAGGGTGAGAATTTCCAAAGAAACGTGCTCATCTTTGAATGAGCTAAGAAAGTGGTTTCTTGAGATGGTATCTACTCCTGGTGAAGATGATGTAAACATTGTTGAGATGACAACAAAGGATTTAGAATATTACATAAACTTAGTTGATAAAACAGTAGTAGAGTTTGAGAGGATTGATTCCAAATTTTAAAGTTGTTTTACTGTGGGTAAATTGCTATCAAAAAGCATGGTGAGCTACAGAGCAATCTCTTCTGAAAGGAAATGTCCATGAATGTGGCAAACTTCAGCAGTGTTGTCTCCCCCTGCCCCGCCCTGAGATATGGTCTCACTGTGTTGTCACGGCTGGCCTCAAACTCCAGGCTCAAGCAATCTTCCTGGCTCAGTATCCTGAATAGCTGGAACTACAGGCACATTCCACTGTGCCCAGCTTATTGTTGTCTTATTTTAAGAAATTGCCTCAGCTCTCTCAACCTTCAGCAACCACCACCTGATCAGTCAGAGGCCCTCAACATCAAAGCAGGACCTTCCACCAGCAAAAAGATTATGATTTGCTGAAAGCTCAGATGATCATTAGAACTTTTTAGGAATAAAGCATTTTTTAGCATTAAAGTATTTTTAATAAAAGTATTTTTAATTAAAGTATGTACATCTTTTTTTAGATATAATGCTATTGTGCACTTATTAACAATAGACCTTAGAATAGTATAAACATAATCTTTATAGACATTGGGAGACCAAAAGATTTATGTAACTTACTTTATTGTAATATTCACTTTATTACAGTAGTCTGGAACAAAACCCACAATATCTTTGAGGTATGCCTGTACAAATTAATAGAATCATGATATTTATCTTTACATTAATTTTATTCTACTGTTTATTCCTATTAGTGCTCTTTAATTTTCCCAAGCTTTTTGTACAGAATAGCTTCTGTTTTTCTTGTGTTATTCTAAACTTATACAGTTTAAGGAGGTACAATCATGTAAGTGCTTCTAGTGCTATCTAGTATAGTCATTCTCAATCTTTTTCAT